>JAODFY010176255.1:0-17569 GCA_027580055.1 Paracaudina chilensis | reverse complement strand
TCAAACCGTTATAGGTTTTACAAATAATTGTTATTATTTATTGTGTTCCTTTTTAGATCCTACTGGCATTCCTGAGAATATCACTGCGACACGATTACCAAACGGCAAACTGAACATTACTTGGTCTGAAATTCCGTTCGGCCAGCGACATGGCCAAATAACTGAATATAAATATGAATTTGTAAAAGTTGGTGGCGCGGACACCTACTGGAATACCACCACGGCGCGCAGCGTCATATATGACCAAAGTATTATTGGAGAGAGAGACCGCTTCAGGGTGGGGGCTGTCAAAGACAACATGCGGTGGAGTACTCTTATCTTATAAACCACGAATCACAGTAAACCACAATAATTGTTCGATGACCATAAATTGGTTTTGAATTTGTTTAGTTTGTTATTTATTTATTATACTTATAATTGAATGTGGAAACATTTTCATTTTAACCCAAATAAACCATTACTATACACTTTAAAAAACACACTGGTTTTTAATTATTTAAATATTATTTAAAATAAAACCAGGAAACTAGTCACCGGTTATCCAACGCTTTCCTGGTTAAACAATTACACTTTCCTTAGCCAACATATTTTTTTTACTTCAAAGGTAACCAACCATTCCTAGGTATTTTTGTAACATTATTCAATAATGTGGGCATGCCATTAGGGCTCTTCCTGGTAAATTTGGAAATCACATGATGTAAATTGACCAAATAGCTACGACCTAAATTTTGTATGAATTTTCAATTTTTTTGAGAATTTTTTCACCCAAAAGACTGTTTTTATAATCAAACGTCTTCTTATTAAGGTTATTGTCGTAACATTTGTCTATACTAATACACAAATGTCTGCTTGTTGAGATATCCGACTTTTGAAATCATTTCACAATTTCATTAGGAATCTGGCAACATTTGTGACGTCACAGTTGCTCATTGTATCCAGAAGCTTTTGTTTTTCTTTATGATCTAATTAGTGCTTTTTTTTCTTGAAATATATTTTCTATAAAAATAACTAAGATTTTTCCAGCCAGGATGACATCACAAATGTTGCCAGATGCTTAATTAGACTACCGTGATTAAACACAGATGCGTTTATAATAATTAATATTAACATTTAAAGTGAAAAAAAAAATCAATATCTCAACAATCAGACATGATATTATAATGGGACTTTACCATTGTAGGTTTTCCTCCTCAATTTTATCAGTCCAGATTGTCACTGGACTATTCCTTTAATTTTTGATTAAATTCACGTGATGTAAACTGACCAAAATAGGATCTAAATTATTTGATTTTTCAATTTTGGGGCCAAAAACATGTGTGACACCTTGCTCGTAATCGGGTTAACTCGATAGGGCAACCGGGTTGATAAATCTCAAACTTGGTACGCAGGTTAGCCATATTGAGTTGATGAAGCCTTTTGATTTTATAAGAGGTCAAAGCTAGGTCAAATTGCTGAAAACCTTGTAATCGCGGGGGAAACTTGGATGAAACTCATAGTTGGTATATATGTAGGTCTAGATCACCCGTATTGAGTAGATGAACCAATTCATTTTATAAAAGGTCAAAGGTCATTTGAGGTCAACACGGGTCAATTGCTGAAAACATTGTAATCGAGCTAACCCAAAAGGGGAAACATGGATGAAACTCATAGTTGGGATGTGGGTCACCCATATTGAGCAGATGAAGAATATTGATTTCATAGGACGTCAAAGGTCATTTGAGGCCAGCTCGGCTCAATTGCTGAAACCTTGTCTAAGATCATCTTTAATTAACCAAATATATTCCCACCTAATATTTTCTTACAGGGGTGAGGCGGTCCAACGGTATAGGCCAGTGCCAACATATCCGTTAGAAAACAATAGCACTGGTTCGCTTCCTTGGGTCCGATGGTATACGGGGCAAAATTTAATCCGAATCTATTGGCCGCCCGTGTCTCCCTTGCTGATGCGTGGTATCGGGATCATCGTCATTCGATGTTGGCTCTTGAAAAGCCAGAAGCGAGTTAGTTGTAAATGAGTCGCATCGTGCAGCCCTTGGTCATTGAACACGTGACATTGTAGGTTTGCCATCTTCTGTCGGGACGTCCACACCATTCTTCCCACATATTATCGTCTATGCTTTTAATTGTTCAATTTCATGGAAAGAGTCATATTGCCACTGACGAACGTACGTATAAGTTCTTGGAATTAAATAAATCGAGTCGTATAGAAGAACACGCATAGACAACTGATCGCCTAGTTATTGAAATAAAGTGAGTGCGTCTACTCGAGTAACACGAGTTGAGCTATTAAACTGTTCAACTCGCCGAAACGTCACGAAAACGTCACAACTCGAGTAACAAAAAGTAACCACCACATTGGGGTAGTCGGTTACTTGAGTAGGTATGACGCAAATGACGTCATTCTCTATCAGTAGTAGAAATGGCAACACACGAATTAACGTTGCCATAAAATTCACAAATGATGCGTTCTACCAAAGTGAGTTGGTAACAGACATTCACGTATACAGAAACTACCAACAATACACATATTGCCTTGTGTCTAGTGTGTAAATAACCTATAGGCTAAAATTACAAGGTTTTTCAAAGTTCGGGCAACATCGGAGAGGTTAGCAACATATAATGGGCCAGTCCCAGCAGGATACTCCCAATTCATTTTAGACAGTGATATTTTTCACAGTGATCTGCTAGTTAACACTTTACTACTACTATTTCAATGTACTTATCATTATGGTTACTTTTGTTTGGTATAGTCGGATTCATACGTGGGTAGCCATATTCGACAATAAGATATAAATTTGCATTTTTATGTCCTATATTTAAAAAAATGTCAAATGCGATCATCATTTTTATTTGAGTTTCCGGGGGGGGGGGGGGATGTTTATAGTGTGTGTACTTCATTGTAACAGTCATATATAATCACGTTTTTATCCGCGATACAGATCTCCATCCATGCTGCTAATTCCAACCCCCAATTAATTTAACAAGGATTCAACTATATACATTATAATGCGGTATTTTATTTATACATTATTCTCAGTGAGATATAGGAACCGCGGTGGGGATAATACAAGATAACATCAAGGGACTTACAAAACGAAAGGTTAAAGACTCAATAAAGTATAGAACGATCGGGAAAAACGTATACAGTTAGATAGTTAGATGACGTCAGATCAGCAAATTTGATTCTGTGTCGGAATTCCGGTTTCGAAGTGCATGACTATATTTCCAGAACGGGTACGAGATCGGCCTTGAACGGAGGCCAATCAATGCACAGCTACAATTATTGTTCCCCCTCGCGGAATCTGATCCATTCCTGAAAGTGAGATGACGATTGCTCGATCTCAGTGGCCCCGATCGTCGACGCTCGATCTTGATCCCCGCGTCGTGGGGTCTGATCCCCATTGTGCTTTCAAGTCCGATCAAGGCCTTAAGAGAGAGATTTACATAATGAAAAAAAAAATGTAGGTAAAGAGATCAAGAATTAATCTTTGACTCAAGTCTAAGCCCTCTTGATTTGAACTCCGCTTTCTGCAGCATGATACATGTTGGGGAAAAGTCAGATTTTAAGAAAAGTGTGACGTGCATGTACAAGTGTGAAACACATACAATAGGCGGTTACCATGGATCTATTTCAGTGGTGCTGGGTCTTCACATGCAGCGTTGAAGCCACCTATACGACAGAGCATATGTGTGGTAGATTGAACCACAAAATGGCAGATTATTTATAGTTAGTTTGTTGCTTTATTGAATATAAGATATGGCGATGTTGATAATAAAGTTAAGACGACATAGCTCCTTATATATAAATATTAATATACGTAATTATTGATAAATATTATAACCAGTACATGTTGCGACATTTCCTCTAAACGGTGCTTGAAAACACCCCACTAGATCAAAGATACCTGTGGGGTCTTTCATTTCACAATAAATTTTGACCTCATCGGGATTTAATTGTTCATACAGTAACGTTGCCTTCCCATGATATAGACTATTTCATCAAGTTCTTCAAAATATACGTAATTATTGATAAATAACATAACCAATACCGGTACATGTTGCGACACTCCCTCTAAAACGGTGCTTGAAAACACCCCACTAATAGATCAAAGATACTGGTGCATGGGGTCTTTCATTTCCCAATAAATTTTGACCTGATCGGCTATTTAATTAGACTACCGTGATTAAACACAGATACCTTTATAATAATTAGACTATCGTAATTTAACACAGATACCTTTATAATAATTAGACTACCGTGATTAAACACAGATACCTTTATAATAATTAGACTACCGTGATTAAACACAGATACCTTTATAATAATGAAGTTACTTGAAAAACTCGTTGCACCTGCACGCAAGCATGGCAGATCAAACGGTTTCAGATAGGTATATTGTTATTAAAAATCGTTCCACTTTTTTTATATCTTACATACGATTCTGGTAGTTTTCTGCCTAGTCGTTTTCTGGTTCAACCTGGTAACAAATCAGCTAACTACTGTCGTAGCCAATATACCAGGGTTGTCTTTTCATTGGCTGCGGTTTATGGCTGTTGGTTTTAGACTAGCCCTGGCAGAATGCAACTTATTGCTAATTGCCGGATGTCGTCTCATTTTTTTCACGGGAGGCGTACGTTAAATTAAAGTCGCATGGATGTAACCAATACCTATATTGTAGCTCATACTTTGTGTGCAAGATAAGGCCACGTGCATGGCGCATTTTTTTTTAAAGTTATTGTATTACGCCAAACCATTAGGTTGAATATATCACCAATTACAAATCAGCCAATGCCCAATTGTTCAACTGACTAGAATCCCATCCTGGAGTCTCCTAGACTATTTTTACTCCCCATACAAGTGCCATCAACAAATTCAGAGTTTTAGAACTTAGAAGATGGACTGAGGGAGATTATGGAGTATAGTATCTTCATATAATATTGCTAAGACGATATTGTCCCTTTAAACTAATATTCACAGTTGGAGACTTGCAACATTTGGGGTATGTGGAGGGGGTGCATAGAGGCAGTGATTGGGGGCGGAACACGTGGTATATTGCACCAGCATTGCTTCAAATTGTATTTTGTCGGCCGACGCAACTAGGATACTCAGCCTAACACACAACTTGACTGCTGATAACATATGCATTTACTGAATATGGCAGTGAAAATGAAACGTCGTCATAAATAATTTAAAAAAAAACACTCAATGGTGAAAGTTTCCTTCCATTTGAATTTTAGCTAGGCATCTGGCAACATTTACGATGTCCTCAGTTCATTTGGGCTAGAAAAGTCTTTTTTATTCTTTATAATTTTCAATGTTTCTATTTTTCATACCTACCAATTTGAAATGGTATAGCAAAATTTGTAATATTTTTTTGAGAAATGTATCTTACAGCAGTTGTTACTTGAATATTCCATCTCTATAGATTCTATCTAATTTAAGAAAAACTCACTAATTATTAAATGATAAAGCATTATACAAATTTTGCAATGGATGCAATGTAAACTGTGTCACAAATTTCATAAATGTTGCCAGATTCTATATAAATGAAATTGAAAACCTGAACTGACGTTCATTATCTCAACGTCCAGAAATGCTATTGCAACGAGACTTTCATAACTGAGTGTATTTTTTCCTCATCTTTCCCACCTGAAAGTTTGGTTTTTCACTTGTCTATTCTTTCTAAGGAAATATATAACACATTGGTTCTACATTTTGTGTTACTTTACCAAACAGGACCTACTTTGTTGACTATAATATCTCATCTCCCCCTGATGTGATAATTAATATATAATAATTAACAATTAATAGAACAACCTAAAACAGCGCGCACTCGTTTTCCGTTAGCTATAGCTGGGATTCCCCCCTGTGCATTACCCACTAATGCATGCATTGGTCAACTGTGGAATATACGCGAACGATGATACAAGATGCCTAAGCGCGCTAATCTCATCTGTTTGTGGTAAAACGTAATGGGTTCTTAAGTGCGCAACCACCTTATTAATATCGCCCAAGTAACGTCATGCATTCTAATTGCACTGTTATCATTAAATGTCTGTTATCATGAAATTATATACAAAACTCCATAAACTATTTTCCCACATATCACATGAAAAGCTGCGGGACGAACTCACCCCTCTGCATATATAGCTCAAGATTTCCTCTATGGCGCCCCCTATTTTTCGAAGGCAACATTAACTCGTTCAGGTAAAACCAAAAAAAAATCCCCTTTGGGCTCAGCCGCGATTCGTATCAAATTTACGATCAAATTACGACTGATTTATGAGTCTTTACTTACTCCAGAAGATGAAACCCCCGCCACTAGTTCTATACTGTAACACATCGTCAGTTGTACCTAGTCGCGGCGATTCGCTGCAAGCAATCTCGGTCGCTGATTGGTCGAGACAAATTATCGCCCAATATTCACGCACACACACACACGTGTACAAGAATCAAACATCAATCTCGTATCATCGTTGGTAATTACATAATGTAGCCTACCGCCGCGGCAAAATTGAAGTTCTCGAGTTTCACAGTAATGGACGACTTTCTCGCATGTTTCTGTTTCTAAGCATATATCGGATATTCGCATTTTGGGATCGTTCGCTACATTTTTTTTTTATTTCCACTTTTCACAAAAGAACGAAAATTTGAACGGAATATGAAACTTTGTTGAAGTTCGCCTTTTTGAGTTCAAACTGTCGCTCGTGATTTTGATTCCAATATTGGCCCGTTCTGTATAAACTTCAATATTTTTTTTTATTTCGTTGACGATTTGAACCAGTGCGGGTATACCTGAACTTGTTTGAAATATCTTTTACGGAGAACGGGGTGTCGGTTTTCCTTTTCGTTCCCATTTTATGATTTTTATTTTATTTTATTTCGTTGGATGTTAGAAAGTTCATGCCGAAATAAAATTTTAAACGAGACGTTTTCTCAAAAACTGCTTAATGTGAAAATTGGTGGTTGTCAACAGGTCCTAAAGAAGTATGAATGAATCAAGTTATTCCGACTTCGAGTATTTTGCGCCGAGCGTATGGCCGAATATTATTGTTCTCTCGATTGTGTTCGCGATCGGGATCCCAGCGAACATTATCGTCATCGTCGTCCTCGTGTTCTCGCGGACCAAGGGATTTTCCGTAACCTCGATGTACATTATCAACATGGCCGTCGTCGACCTGATGTTACTCTGCCTACAGGCTCCGTCAAAGTTACCGGAACTCTTTCAAGAGATTAACCCGGGCGGGTTCGTCTTCTTCACGCAGACGGAATGGATCTGCCGCCTGATTATGGGAATCGTGTACGTCAACGCTACCGTTAGTATCTTGACGCTCATGGCGCTATCTATCAGCCGGTATTGCGCCGTCATGTATCCAGTTGGCGCCAGGACCGATCAGTAAGTCACCTTTATTATAGTCAACATATATTTAACCGTAAACAGTAAAAAAACACGACGCCGTTATTCTACAGCATAAATTGGGTTTAATTGGTATTTTAGCTGAAAGAACATTATCCACTTAACTGTAAATATAAAATAAACAACCGTATATTTAAAACAGTAGGCCTACAGTACCTTTACGGTTATAACTGTATTATTGGCCGGTCGTTCTAATTTTAATCCATATGTTTTTTTTTAATTAACGTATTTTTTTATCGATTTTACGGAAATGTTACAGTAAACGTTCTGGCAGTAAAGATGCGAAATATTTGCCGTAAATTAGTTTTACAGATTAAAGCCACACTCTTTAAACTGAGTTACACAAACTGAAGGCCAATATGACAGCAATACAGCCATACAGCCATACGTAACAGTTTCGTTATGTAATCTATACTGCCTTCCGTAAATGTTAGGTGAAGCTGGTAAACATAGGTTCCAAACGTTTGCCGTAAAAATACTGATTCCAGTCCCATGTGTAAATTGTGTTACACACGGGAAGGACCGCATATATAGACACACACACACACATGTGGGTTTTACACTATATCCGAGGACTCCATTGTAATTTCCTTTGTCCGCGCCCTAACCTGACAATACCCTAACCATTGTTCGAACGTCCGAGGACCTTTTGTTCCTATTGAATTCGTCTTCCGAGGACTTGAAATTCCTTTGTTCAAGTCCTCGGACCTGCTGCAAAACACGTCCACACACACACATATATATATATACACACACACATATATAAATGGTACTTACGTCAGAGTGTCTGCACAGCTTGGCGCACATTGTTAAATTGTCATCGTCAAATCGTTATGACATCGGCTGTCCCATATTACATTATTCTGCCCCAGAGGTCCCACAGCAAAGATTGTTACCATACCTTGGCCAGGGACCCCGTGTTAAATTATATTCAGCACTCCGTGTGCACTCAATTAATTCGCGTACCACGGAGATGCTCTGAAAAGTATACAAGTTGTCTGCTTGTCTCACGGGAATATTGACTTCAAGGAGATATCTTTTACGAGTTGAGATGGGACGAAAGGGCACGCATTGAAATAACTATGTACGTAGTAGGTCAGTGGCCTACTAGGTAAATAGTTATTTTTCGCTTCCAAAGTTTGCAAATTGCCTAGAAAACCTTTTTGTTCAGCATCCATTCAGTGTTGTTTCGAATGTTACAGGACACGCTGTCTGCTTGCATATATGTTAGCTTTGCCCGGTATACGGGCACAAGAGAGTCAGTTGTTATTTTGTAGAGCCCATAGCAAAATTACCTTAGTTCTTTCGTTGCAAAGAAGGGAGTAGGTTTCCACCCATACCATTGACATAAGACACCTCAGTACAATTGACATAAGACACCTCAGTAGTGCTATCAGTGGAAATGCTGATATGTTTACATCTGGCATTCATACATAAAACTTAATAGCCATCAATTCCGACACATTGATATGGATGTGTTTCTCTTCACTGCTCCATTGCCCGCTGGTTTTGTATTCTAATGAGGAGCAATATGCACCCCATCATATATAGCAGGGAATCATCTGTTAAATGGACAGGTCATGTGCTTTCTCGACAATGAAGTTGTAAGTTGTTAGGAAACTCCTTTCCCACCAAAGAGGATTGGGGTATCAAAATTTCCCTAGTTATCCTTCAGAGCCTTAAGTTTTACTAATTCCATTTCCCTGTAAAAGAGGGGCCCATACTGAGTACCTGGAAACAAAGCCACAAGCATGCCAATTACACTTGCCAATTGTCCTATATAGTTCTACGATCTTTCTTGAGAGCATGTATTTCTTCTAATGCTGATCAATTTCTGATGCTGATCAAATCAATTTTTCTGAAGCCAGCATTAACCCTATAGATATGCCAGTGTTTGGGCAGGTTCCATGCAGGATAGATTTGCTTGGGTGAATTATTAAGCCCAAATTTTGAACAAATTCATAGCAGCAGACACCGCCAGTGTACATTCTAGTTTCATTGACGCAAATGTCATCGAGGTAACTAAGTCATGAATGGCCCAGTTTGCGCAAGGGAAAATAAGTTTCATTAACTTGGTAAATATGCGGGGAACAGACATATCGTAAGAACTTTCTGCTAGGAGGACTAATTGGTACCATGTAGCAAGCATCTTTGAGATCAATATATGCCATGTAACAGTACTGCTCCGTGAGCTGCAACACAGACTGTACAGGGTATATATTTTAAAGTGGTGATATTTAAAACTTTCATTCACTCAGGCTTATAGTAGCATTCCTGAAGAAAATTAGTGATAATAATTACCCTTGTACATAAGGCACCTTTTCAAGTACCCCTTTGCTTAGTAATTTTCCAGTTCAGTTTGTACGAAATTTTCTTAGAGGAGTTCAATTCTTCAGTTCTTTAGGGGTATTCTTTGACAGTCTGCGGTTGACAGGCTCCCTGTCAAACTGAATGGGATACACTGTAACCAAAATGTCTCGGTCTGCAGAGGAGACATTTTCAAAGATGAAGTGGGACTTAAAAGACATTATACATTACCCATATTTAGGTTTTCTTATTTCTCTGTGGGTAAGGCCACCGCATCTGTCGGTGGACTTCCTCCACGGCCCTCCTCGTGGCGGGTGTATGCCGAGGACTAAATTTTTTCGCATCTGAGATATCTCGCAGTTAGAAATATCGTCCCCAAAAAGGAAAGCAAAATTTGGTGACAAGTTTCTGTATTCTACTTTCAGTTCGGGCTTTATTAAATGGCGGTGGACTTGTTTGAGGTCAATGTTTGCCGAGCCCAATAGTGTGAAGTGCACGTTTTGCAATCACAATGTCATATAACATGGTTGTCAAGGCAGTCATTACCTTGATGTTCAGGAATTGTATGCGTTGAATTTTCATATATCTGTTGCGAGAATATTGCCTTACTTGATCCCATACAAGCGTGTTTATTTGTGTAATTTGGAGGTTCTCAAGCCTGCCTGGGCGATCTTATTTCTGGCAACATCCATTAATTGTCACTGGACGACCAATTTTTGGGCCAAACTCTAGATCAGAGGTAAGCGCATTGAGTATTTTTGGCACCTCTGACGTTCCGCTGTCCGGGGCTAGACCACAATCTGTGTCGACCTCATCAGCCGAGCTGAATAGAGCAGCTAAGAAGAAGGTCTCCTCAATTTTGGGGCACATGGGAGGCAACTTAATCACATTACAAATTATGCGCTTCTCTTACTAGGTTGGTCTGTGGCATAAATTTTATCACAGATTTTTTTTTTCGCATTTGGCCCTGCATCTAGTTCATGGCAGCTTTGAGGTTTGAAATTTCATTTAAACCAGAGGTTCCTTCTCCAGAAGGAGAGGAGAACGGAGCTGCTGGGATATGATCCTCTGTATGATCAAGAGAAACTTCCTCAATATCCATTTTTAATTACGAAACTCAACAAACCAGGATTTATTATTTCCAAAGGCAAAGCCAGAGCTTCACAGCCAGGTCCGTGATAAATCTGTCGTCAGAATATGTTACTGAGTGATTAGTTTGATACGGGGTATGCCTGTCGAGGTCAGAGCTCCATATGTACTGTTGGATTGTAAAATCTGCCGTCAGTATTAATTAATTGTTTAATGAGTGTTTTTTTACAGTGTGCCTGCCGAAGTCAGAGCTCGCTGTACACGGGCCTAGCCTCTATTATAGGCTGAAAATTAGACGCACCTAACGTTAAGATAACAGCTACTGAACCTGCTGAAGTCAGAACTCTGGATGAGAATACGAACGTAGGTTACAATTGTACGCTGAAGTCAGCACTGTTGTAGTACTTATTTGGAAAGCCAGGATTCGATGAGGTTCAGGTCTACTCAAGAGTGGTGCGAGAAACGAAATGAATACACACCTGCATCCGTTCTGGATTTATAGAGACTAACATGCAAGAATGTACCTTTATCTTTCCCTAACCCTTGCGAGCACCACCTGCGAGCAAAATGCAGGGGGAGCAGAGCATTCAAATCCCAACTGCTTCCTGTATTTGCAAGAGAGGAAAGGAATGTCTGAGACATCATCTCCCCCTCGAGATGAAACTGTCGCCCTCCATATGCATGTAACACCGAGTGGAGTGTGATGTATTGTACGTAGAATTTGTCTTTGTTATTCATACCGGTACCCTTTATCGTACCAACGTTGGAATGTCCGCACAGATGGAGCACATGTCAAATCGTTATGACATCGTAGTAGTGGTCTACTACGTATATAGTTAATTCATTATAATCAGTACGCCAGTGGATTGTACTGATTAATGTACGTCCCCATACTTGATAATCAAATAGAAATGGTCAGGTACCCCTCACAGTTATATATCGAAGGAAAATCATGTCAGTTTTGACAGTTTGACTCACAAATTATCTAGTACAACTTTGTAAACATCTGAGTTATATTAATTGCACTTTCCTGCATGTCGGTTGATTTCTGATGGTCAGCTGGAATATAAATGGTTATATCCGATCTGTAAGTGTTGATATAATGGTTTTAATTAATGACATGGTACTTGTATGTAGTTCCAACCATAATTAGTAGATGATCGCTATTTTAAACGAGATCATTTGAGGTCATCAGATGTCAAATAGTGAAAAATATTGTAAACAGGTTAACTCAGTAGAAAAAACATGTGTGTATGGTATGTTTAGTATATATAATGTATGTAGTGCATAGATAAACGTTATTATTTTTTAAAGAGGTCAAAGGTCATTTAAGTCATCAGAGGTCAAATACTAAAAACAATGTAATCAAGCTGACTTAATAGGGAAAAATGAATGGATCTCATACTTGGAGCCCATGATGTCCACAGTAATTTTTTTTTTGCAAGGGTTTATTTTGCAAGAGGTCAATGCTCACTTGATGCTAAGTTTATTTTTGGTATCAGAGGTCAGTTGGTGGAAATTTATATTAAGGGAAGCATGCACCACATCAGTTTTGTATGAAAGTTTCTCATAGTGCATAGTTGAATTTTGTAGAATTTGTAAGAGGTCAAAGGCCATTTCACAAACACCTTCATGCAATTTTAAGAAGACATAAATTAAAAAAAACACTTCTTTTTCTTGTTTTACTTGAGTCAAAGTCATGCACCCTATTTACCACCATCATCATCAACATCATCACGACCACCGCCATCATTATCCCCTTTACTGTCCTCTTTATCATCATCATGATCACCACCATTATCATCATCGCCATCATCATCAACAACAACATAATCACCATTATTATTATCATCATCACCATCATGACAATATCATCATCACCACAAACACCATGATCGTCGTCATTATCCTCATCACTATCCTCATCATCAATGCCATCATCATCACCAACATCATCACCACCACCATCATCAATGCCATCATCATCACCAACATCATCATCACCAACGTCATCATCATCATCATCACCACTTCCATTATCATAAACATCCTCATCATCATTGTCATCATCACCATTACCATCGTTATCATCAACCACCATCATCACATTCAATACACCTTTCTGCCAATAAACCTTCCTAACGCAACCTATGCTGCGAGAATTCAGTAAGCTATTTGTTGCCAATCCATGACAAGATCAGTGAGGTACTTGCATAACCATCTATCAACACATATACGTGACTTACAACCGTCATTTAAAGCATTGCATTTTGACAACGTGTTTGAAATGCCTAACACGAAAGTAAATTTATATATTAAAATCAATCAATAGCATATGTATTTATATATGTTTCTTTTATTTACTATCTGGATACTGGATGAAGCTGTGTGTGGTCTTAAACCCTATATATACCAGGGGCTTCGAGGGCCAGGTCGGGCCCGGAGACTATTACGTCACTGGGCCCATTGTTTTATATTATGAAAATAAGAAGGCTACATTATATATTCATCCCATACTTCCCATGACCCCTATATAATTGACACCAAGACTTGGGGTCCCTCTTCAGTGTCAGAAATTATGTGAAACATCTCAAACTGATTCCCTGTTTTTAAGAGAGTAAAAAAAAAACAATAACGTAGGATAGTTAAGAAGAGTAAACGGTAAACCACATTGCATATGAATGGTGGAACTCTATCGCATCATAGATACGCTAAGAACTATCTTAGTCGTTTCAGGAAAACGAGGAAAAACGAGAAAATCCACCTTTTTGGGCGCATTTCGTGAAAACGCAGTGGGAAAGACCGTATGTGTCATTTTTGGTTGATGGTGAAAAACGTACACAATCCGCCTTTTTGGGCGCATATCCAGTAATAATAGTAGGTCCGTATATAGGAGCACGGGGATCTCGACACTGCGCTACTATAGCCGACTTTCTGGAGCACCCAGCGGGCCATTGAAAACTCTCCAGCGGTTACGTCACTTGTGATAACAAAACATATGCAAATCACATACTGCGGGCTTTAATTAACGCAGTGATAAATACCTTGTCACTTTCTGGTTGATGGTGAAAAACGTACAAAATCCGTCCTTTTCGGACGCATTTTCAGAAATGACAAGATACTCCCAGTCGCGTTTGAAATGACTAAGTAATTCCTACCGTTTTTGAGTGAAATCATTTTACATGTGAAGTTTAAGTACGGTATCTAAGCATTTGGCCGGCAATATTTGCTGCGTAACCTCTGTCTTGGTCGTTTTCTTCATTCCGATGGCTAATCTGAATTTTAGAGTGGTTATATCGCCTTAATTTTATTAGTCATCAAAATATCGTAGTTACGTCATAATCACGATATTTCTGTTCATTAACACGATATTAATAACTTATAACGAGTCACGTGGTCTTTAAATCTACCCCCATGCACAGTAAGATCAGCCCTATACGATATTACGTACTCTAACGCGCATGTACCAATAATTAACCGTACGCCTCCCACGAATACTGAGACGACATATAACCTTTAAGGTAGGAGGATGCAAACATGTGATTAAAATCAGATTTGAGTCGTTGAGTCATGCAGGTTGTCAGAACCATTTTTCGTATGTGTTAACGTAAATTGTATATCGGTGTCAATAAAGGAACACAACACAAAACCGTAACTTCTAAATTGTTCCAATTTTAAGTATGAAATTAAAAGATGTAAAATGACAAAATAGATAGGCCTATTTTTTTTTCATTTTCCAATTTGTGAGCATTTTTCACCCACAAGACTGTTTTACAATATTAGGCTAATTCTTCCTAGGTTATTGTCGTAACATTTCTCAATAGCTTGTGCCATTTGGACTATTCCTTTTACATGATTTCCTTTTACAGGTTGAATATTTCATTGACAAAATGACTAACAAACGAAGAGGGAAAATGAGACCCAGTGGTGAATAATAATAATACACATTTATATAGCGCCTCTTAAAGCCACAGCTTGCCAGTGGCGCTTTACAGTGCATTACAATGCATTACCCCTGGTTCATTGGTACTTGTCAAACCCACACAGAGTGTGCACGTATCAAACTGTACGTTCCAGACACACCGTAGTGTGTCGCAACATCGTGTCCCCCGGGGGACTTCCCATAGGAGCTGCCACAATATAACGCTGGATTACGAGACCAAAGTCCTAACCACTTGGCCTCACGCTCCCATATAGCCCTGTCTGGCATGTCTGGTCGATGAGATATCGACTATTGATATCAGTTCACATTTTCAATTTAATTACGAACCTGGCACATTGCATCCAAAAGCTTTTGTTTTTCTTTATTATTTAATTAGTTATTTTTTTTCTTGAAATTTTCTATAGAAATATAATCTTTTAGCCACAATTGCTGTATACATTTCAACTTAGTATGGAAAAATATGAAAAATGTAAGATTAAATTGGCGTGTTCCACTCATAGTGAGCTGATCGCATCAGAAATATTGCTCAGAAATGAAGATGCTTAACTAAAACAGTGATTTGTCAAACTGAAATACAACACAAAACCGCAGTTTCTAAAGTTGCTCCGACTTTTTAGTATTACATTAAGCACTTTGGGAGCTATGACTATATATGCGATCCCCTTATCCAAAGCGAATGTTGTATTTGTAGTTCCATGCATTCTTACGACAGCAAAGTTCAACTCTAGCAATCTAAACTAAACCGGCCATAAATAGTTGGCAATGTTTAATGACGATCTCTGAATATACCAGTATATATACCTCCCACGCGGAATCGTCAAGGGCCCTGACACAAGACACCAGGCAAGCACATGTTGCCCAGATTGTGTTTGTTTTATTAACATATATATATATTTTATACTTAAAGTGAAATGTATAGCCATATTGTGCCTTCGTTACGTTAGGAAACATAGAATATTATAATATCTGCTTTCGAACTCCCCATAATGGAACTTTGGGCGGGGTCGAAATGTAATGGTCTGAATTTTACCTTATGGAATTGGTTGATACCGGTATAGGTTATGATTGTCCTTATCAAAATCACACGATAGGATTGTTGATGTATGCTTCAATATGGTGAAATGAGGAGACCCATTAAGCGGGTCTATGAATAACATGATAACCTACAACATTATAACGTAATGTATCAGTTATTTTAAACGTTATACCGTTGTATTGTCTGGCACAAAAGCTATGTGGAAACACGTGTCTAAAGTATAGGCAACTCACTTCAACGGAGAAGGTATATACTGACAACTCACATATATTGTCAAGATATATTACGTACATATATAACAAGCAAGAAATCACAAAAACATACGGTATCACCGGGCTTTGATGAAATATACATTTCATCAGATTTCCTAATTTGTGTGTTAGACTAAATAGCCTAGTTATGTCGCCGACAAAACAGATTTTGGTAAATTTATTTTGTGTAATACTCGTTAAATATACAATTCTAAGATTTTTTTTTTCAGAATAAAGGAACGTGTGTGACTCGTGTCCCCATATTAAAAACATATCACAGACACAGTGGCATCGTCAGACAATTCAAAGTACGGTTCACAAGGTGGAGGGGGCGTAACATTTCAGCGGGGCGCATATATCAGAAAGTCTTGTTATCAGTAGGCTATCACGAATATCATTCGGGGCACAGACATTTTGGCAACGTACGTCATGCAGTGCATACACGCAGTTTGTAATCGCTTGTGTATATAATATTTATAAGTTAATTGTTGTACGGTATTGCACTGTTCTTTAATGTGCAATAAAGCTTTCCATGTATAATATATTTGTCCAACAACTGATAACATTTTTTTACGTGTGTAATAAGCTGTATATATAATAGGCCTATGCAAAAAACTCTATATGAAGCAATTTAGTCAATGCGATTGTATTTTTCGTCCAGTTCCGCTGCCAACGATACCACATTAATACTGTTTATATAGTGAACAAAATCCGTACAACAATTCCATGAAATAAATTATAGGAATATACTAATAGTCTTGTTTAGCTGTAAGCTGTGGCTGCAAGTTGTGGCTTAAGTGTTCCTCTTAAAACGTGTGTGGTTTTGGGGGGCCAGGGCCTGAGTTCAGTTGTGCGATCTCAAAATAGTATGGATAATTAACGCCCTCGCAACGTTTTGTACAATCATTGGCGTCACCAGGCATGGCAAAGTAGGGGAGGGGGACACCATTTCAGTGGGGGCATCAGCACACTTTCTTTTTAAATCAGTAAATTTTCATCTGATCCAATATCACCAATCTCATTTGGGGGGGGGGGGAGGAGGGGTACACGGTGGTGGAGGGGAGGTGGCACAAAAATGTTTGGGGAGAACGTGCCCCAGGGACCCCACCCCTTGGCGATGCCACCAGGTATACATGGCGATTACATATTTTCAAAGGCATAGATCGCTTACTTCCCACGAGCTTGGAAATCAACTGTTTATAGTTTGCCACTTTTTTTCCATATTATTACAATTTCAGTTCAACATCGTTTTGCTTTAATACAAAAGGTACTAAATACGTTTTAGTCATATAACAGAGATTTTCGGTGTATCGTAACTCCCGATGGGGATATTCCATTTCCGAAGGACGAGAACAGATGTGTTCTAGGTAAGGTTAATCAGACATGCAACCGTATTGGATTACAGTTACAACACAAAAAGTCGGGTCCACGCAAGTTTTGTCATGACGATTCGAACATAACAATGAGACGCGACCAGAGATCACAACGCATTGTTTTCAACCCTGACCTCTGTGACCTTTTGGGC
>JAODFY010176034.1:0-10836 GCA_027580055.1 Paracaudina chilensis | reverse complement strand
GCAACATGGTTTTACAGCCATAAAAAAATTAGTAAACGTATTTTTCGCAAAGATAAATTCATAGTTTTTCCAAATATATTTTTCTGCAAACATATATGTTTTTTTGCAAACATATATTTTTTACAAACATATATTTTGCAAACAATTTTTTTTCAAATATATATATTTTTTGGAAAAAACTTTTTGGAAACCTATTTTTTACAAACATATATATTTTGCAAACAGATTACCCAGGATTATGGCAAACTTCAGACAGTCAATATTGTGTTGTGGAAGATTAAAATGTTCCCCCACTGGAAAATTGGATTTGTTGAGTCTGATTGTGCTTTTGTGATTATTAAACCGTATACGAAAAGGAGTAGAGGTTTGAAGAAATAAATCAAGAAAAACTCAAGGGGGGTGGTAAACCCCCACCCCCTGGATCACTGCAATGGCGTAGCCCAACCCACTTAAATAGTGCGTGTCAACTGTTGTGTGTAAGTTAGTTTTGTGAACACCGCGGCCCTGATCGTGCACCATGGTTGTGGCACAGGTGGAGAAATTAAACCCCTAGATTGCCGATCCAGTAGGATCGATGTTAAGTCATGCAGGCAATCATTTGTACCCCCATTTATTTGTGACTATTGTTTTGTCTGGACCGGATTGGAGGGTCTTGCGGATCTGATCTTGCCAAAAGTCGCTGACAATTTCTGGCCACTGCACTCGGAGTAAGGACCTATACCTACATACCTACACGAAAAAATCGTAGATGCCTGGTTTCTAGATTAATTTTCTGAAAAAGTCGCCACGGAAGCTTATTTGCCCTCTGGATTGATTTTCTGCAAATACAATCTGCAGTTTTAAATTCAGTTCACATTTTAAGAGCTTATCCATTGAAACAATTTATGTTCTTCCGCATATATACGTCAGCAGAATTCATACTAGGTATATATAGCATTATGATGTGGTATATAATGATCAGTGGCGTAGCCAAGGGGGGGTTCAACCCCCCCTCCCCCATGACCCAAGTGACAACAAAAATGAGTACAAAAGAAGAAAATTAAGAAAAATTTGAATGTTCAGTGGAAATTTGACTGCTGTTTTTTGCGTATACGGACCCGTGAATTTCTTCTTTTTTTCGCTGAAGGGGAGGGGGAACTACCTCCTTTCAGACCACTCCCCCAGAGCCACCCTCCCCCCCCCCCCTAACAAATCTCTCGCTACGCGCCTGATAATGATGACAAAACCGTTACAAAAGACTACTGATTTACTATTGCTTTAATGAAGAAGTGCAGTTGAAGCGCACACACACAAGGTACCGTAACGTTAGTTTTTTACATTCCCCCATGAATGAACTACTTTCTAACCTTTGCCCTTATGTAAGTGATGAATCTGTGTCTTGCATGACACCCCAAATGCACGTGACATGTTTAAAGGTTTGTTTGTTTGCAATGGAGTATCACGCCAAGCTGATAATGTCAGTATCGTGCGAAAAACGCATAGGTTACGTCTACGGTACTGTCAGACTTTATGTTTGGTTATAAATCCCCCCCCCCCCCAACATACGCTGCATAATGCAAGCTAAAATTGTCACCTGGATTTTTGTTAACGTTCGTTGATTTCATTGGCTGTTTTTATATGCACGTCATGTATTAATTAGTGACAATTATCGGTGTATGCATATAGCCTATAATTTGTCGTTGAATAAAACGGGTTTCTCAGCCTTATTTCTCGATAATGACTGTAACTATTGTCAAAATGAGTATAATATAGTTGTTTTATAAGGTCAACGACTCAGGGTTATTGTCTGTCTCATTATCATCTGAGAACTTGGTAGTGAAGAGAAAGCTGATAAGCCGGTGTTTATCAACGATCATATCTGGCAGTCTGGGTTATATGTGGTACAGGGTCTTTAATGAGGACAAATGTCATTCCTGATCCTTAATCTACTAAACTAAACTAAATTATAAAGTGCGCCCTGGTCCTTTGGAGGGATTTCCTACATCTTGGAAGACGAAAATTAATAAACGGAATGCGCCCTCAATAGTTTGGCGGCATGTAGGTTTGAGAATATATACAGTAGAATTAGGGTTTCGTATAAATATTTCACAAACCAAACAGTATAGGGCATTTTATCCTGTTTTACGGTAAAAATCTTGAAAAATATTCCCAAACACCCAAAAATGATGCTTTTTGTTATGCACCAACTGCTATCGTCTAATACATAGATACGTATCAATATAGTATGTATATCGGCGTGGTAGATCATCTGAAGCCCCACCCCCCCCCCCCCCCCCCCAACCGCTATGCCATTGGCTACGTACCGCTGAAAGTACAGTAGTAGGCAATTTCCGCGTTTGTCTCAACAAGTATTTAACTCTGAGCATGCGCACTTGAAATCACTCCATCTTGGCTTTTATTAAAGGTGGGGGAGCGCGTAGGAAATTCACGTGAGATTCGCGTGTCACGCAAAACCCACATATTCGCCAGTTATGTACATAAAGGTAAAATTATCTTGCTGTGGTGTTTATAACTGCATATCAAGTTGATACAATATAAAGAACGTTTAATGGAAGTGTTTCAGATTTTGCTAAAGAACCTCATTGAAATGTTACTTTTGGTAAGTTCAGGGCAATATATATGTGGCTCTGGGTAAGTTCAGAGCCATATCTGTATATATATATGGCTCTGGGTAAGTTCAGAGCCATATCTGTATATATATATGGCTCAGGGTAAGTTCAGAGCCAGTCTGTATATATGGCTCTGGGTAAGTTTTGCTACGAGCGCCTCCACCTTTAACAGTTTTGGCAAATTGAAGTTATTTGAGTGGTCACATTGTTCGTTGTAATCTGCCGCCACCAATTTCTACCTAGGCCTAGAATATCGTCGTGCTCTTCTGCCTTTCTCGTATTCGTAAGTCATCCAGACATTATATTTTCGTTATTTTGGAAAGCGATATATGTTACGAATGAAAATGTACATCTCACAAGTTTGTATTTTGTAGAGTGCAATCAGTTCTGTTATTAACGCTAACGTTAGATTGTAATTTCTAACTTACCGTGTTTAACGTAGCCTAACGTTAAGATGATGTTAATCAATGTAATGTTAGGCTAAACTAAACTTGGAGTTGCATGTGAGCCCTGACAATACATAGCCTACAATCACCGACCAAAGTAGTTGTAACAAACCCTCTCTCCCCGATTCAATGTTGTATTTCAAGACTTCCCCGATTTGCTGAGGAAAGACCAACATTGAAATGGGGGAATATAGGACCGCTAATGTCTAACAGTTACAGAACTGCTACTTGGCACAAATATCAGGTTTTGTTCCAACACTTTTGGCAGGGATTGTATTAAGTCCTATACAAACTAGTGGGGCAGCACCAGGTACAATAATTTGCTAGGCTATTATCATGTGTTATAGGCATGAGAATTAGATTATATATGCAAGGAATTAATGAAGGGGAGGGGGGGGGGGGGGGGAGGAAGAGGGTGAGGGTGAGGGGAGAAGAGGGGAGGTTTTTTTATTGAGTCTGCTGAAGACGCCATGTGACACATTTGACTTCCACAAGTCTTTGTGTGTTATGTTCAGCATGCGCCTCCCGACTGCATGACCACCACGTCAAAGCAGCTCCAATATTGATTTCTTACAGATATGAGGTCGACCTCAAATCAAGTAAAATATACATTTGTCAATTAACCCCAACACCAGCCAAATTGGAAAATCTTAATCAACCACTGGTTTACCTTTACCCTCACATTATCATGTATATAGCATTTAACAGTAAACCTAAATGCAACGTTAGTATATAGGACTAGTAAATAAACATGTCATAACTGATTGCAAGACATGTACCATTTTGTGACAGGTTGTTTTAGGTTAAGAGACTCAATTTTAGTGACAATATAGTGTGCCTAGGATCTTATCTTTTGATAAGTTTGTTAGATACGCCGGAACCATGTAATGTACAGAACGTTACATCAGTAGGTGGATCTTGAAAACAATGCCCTGCTCATAGGCAAGCCAAGGAAGTCAAATCGTCATAATGGTGTCTCTTCGCTTGGAATCAGTGATGATCCTTCTTTAATCATTGATGTTTTCTTCCCTAGATTTCAACCAACCATGCAGAGCATCACCAGAGTGGCACCATGTGCCAGGACATTGGCCAGCCGTACTCTGACAAGAAACATCGCTGCCAGCAGTGTCGTCATGGCTCAAGCTCCGACTGACAATGTACAGAAGCTCTATATAGAAAAGATCAGGGAATATGCTAAATTGTAAGTAACATGCAATGGCTGGATAATAAAAGCTGTTTAAAGGCGACTAGCCCCCTATAAATTCAATCTCGACACCCTCCTTTAAAACTTATAATTGAACAAAGCCCCTTACATACCAGCAAATGAAATGACCAGTCTAGCAGAGTGTCTAGTGAGTTGTTCGCCTTTTACAGAGTTTAATATCAGGGGTGCTGCAAGGGTTTTATGATTGGGGGGAGTACGATCCAAAATATTATTAGTGATCTATGACTTGGGGGAGTGGTCCCCTTTTGGAAAATTGACCTCGGCTGCGATTTGGTTCTATATTATGTTTGGAAGTCAATTTTTCTGTTGAGGACAAAATATTTTTTACACCTCACCCCTATGAAAAGCATTAGCTCAAACAAATTTTCAGGCAAAATGATTTTTTTTTTGCAACCACTGTTTAATAGTAAATAAAAATAAAGTTCTAGCAATACACTCTGACGATGTATAGTTAAATCATATTCAGTAAACCATTGTATACATGATTCTGGATATTCAATGACCAAATGTGCATTGAAATCACAAATTTTGAAACTCTTTGTCATGCTGATAGCAAAAAATCATGTCAAAAAACCACTGTGTTACTGTAACATTTGCGTGGCTGGAGGACTCCCCCGGGACAGTTCCCCCGGACATTTCCCACCCGGACTTCCCCTCCCGGATAATTGAGTTTTATTGGGGTTAGGGTCAGTGGTCTGGGTGGGAGGGAAGAGGGGGTAATGTCCAGGGGATTGTCCGGGTGGGGAATTGTCCTAGAAAAAACATTTGTTAGTTTTAGTTGTTAGTACCTGTATATCAATGATCATTGTTTTGTATATATATTATTTATTTTTGTGTGAAATAAGTACATTCACTTGGCCAGGACTGAGCTTCTACTTTCCCCTGGGCACTCACTAATGTCCAGCTCTGTGCAAATTTATCTTCTATATTAACACTTGCAAAATTGTATTCTTCACTTTCAGGAGTGCTTCAGGTAAAATTAAAATGGACCCCCAGAACCAAAAGAACCTTGAGGCAGAATCTGTGAAATTAAAGAAGCTCTATGGAGGCGGCGATCTTACCAAATTTCCAGAATTTCAGTTTAAAGGTGAGCCTAGCTTTGGATTTCAGAAATCGTGCAAAAGTACTAGTGTTGAGCGAAACCCACTGTCAGTGCTGATATTCCGCTGCTATTTAAGCAAAATATCCCGCTGACACTGATATTTGTAATGAATAGTCGGCTCAAATCTAGAATATCCCAAGTTCTTTTATTCAAATACAATTTAAAGGAACAGTCAGAGGTTTTTTCTGGACTAAACGTTGGTAGAAAATGAGGCTGAAACCTTCAGCTAAATTGCTATTCTGGATTTACGTAAACATTTGTGTATCTCATTGGCTGTTTCCAAAATTCCCAAATTTAATTATTTAGTGAAATTTACCGGTTTATGCATATATACATTTAATTGGTCAACTGGTAAAGTGTGTGTCTTAGCTTTAAAGAATATTACAGTGGAAAATTTCTGATGAAAATAGAGGTGAAAATCCATTTACAATAGCAAGATTGGTTGTTGAGATAGTGATTTTTGAAATCACATTTAATTGTACAGCAATTATTTTTTGGATATTCTATTTTAGATAATTTATTTCAAGAAAAAAAAAAAAAAATTATTTCAAGAAAAAATCAGTTATTAAATTATAAAGAAAAATAAAAGCTTCTTGCAACTGTGATGTCACAAATGTTGCCAGATGCTTAATGAAATTGAACATGTGGACTGATTTCAAACGGTCGTATATCAGCAGCCGCAAATGTTATATTGCAATGGGACTTTCACAGATGATGGCGATGAGCATAGTTTCTCATCAGCTAATGAATTTTATGATTGTTATGTGACAAACTATGGACTGAATGATTAAAAATATCACACTTAGAGAAAAAGGGATAAGTTGGGGTTCAAACTCTGACAGTATATATTAATAAAGCTCACAGTCCCAACACTGTTCACAAATTAATTAATTAAATAAATTAAAAAAAACGGGAAAGAGGAGAACGTTTTACAAGTTAATTAATCCGGGGGGGCATTATGCTGGGAGCATGCTACTGAGAGCAATCATGTTTGGGGCAGGTTTAAGGGGTGAGTATCCCCCCCCCCCACACAGGGAAATATTTTCATTTTAGTGATGCAAATGCCAAATATATGACCTTTATATAAATATGACCCTTGTATATCACAATATCTGTGCAATCTGATCACTTGTGGAGAATATAGACAAGATTTAATTTGACATGAATTTTACTGTGATTTTTTTTTTTAAAACATGATTTTTGTTTTCTTATGGTGATGAATGTTCCTCAAAAATCATTTGTGGAAAACCCCAGAGAAAAAGGCATGTTGAATGTATTACACTTGTTTACCCTGGCCTTATGAAGATCAAACTATTTGAACATATAAAGAAAGACATTTGAAAATTTGGTCATTTGAGTACAGTATATATATGTGGTAGTATGGGGTAGTATTGGGTATCATGGCCTGTTTAAGAATTTAGATCAAACTATTTATTTATTCCATTATTAAAAGGTAATGTATCACCAATTGGTAGGCAGCTAAAACGTAAATTTTTCAGTTGACAATAAACCAACAACCAAGAATCACATCCTTGGATTATTTGGATGTATATACAACTTTTTTTTTGGCTCCCCAAGCAAGAGTAATCAACAAAAGTAAAAACTGAATAAATTTCCTTTGTGATACATCCCCTTTAAATGCATTATATCGGGGCTCAACATTAGTGCTTGTCTGGGGCAAGTAGAAGTTCAGTTCGGGCAACTCTGTACTTTAATAGTTCAATTTCCCCAATTGGGCAAGTGGCAAATTCACTCAAACAAAGTAACAAACATACTGTATATTGTTGAAATTCAATTCCCCTTAACTAACCAACTAATAACACAATTCAGGACAAGTGAAATCTGGCAGGTACTGTACTTGTCACATCTGGCAAGCTGTTTTAAATGTTAATGTGGTGCCCTAACACTATTAACCTGGATAATCATGAAGCAATTTTACAAATATATGTCCTTTGAGAATTGTAATGAAAAAAATTTAATTAACTAGTTTTACCAGAACATTCGTTAGGCCATAAATTCAAGCATCACACTCCAAAAGCTTAAAAAATAAAAATTAAAACTTTGATTAAATTTTCACTCAGCCAAGGATTTGTAAGTGATGAGAATGCAATTTTTTGGCAAGGCTTGTTAATTGAGAACCAAATTGGATTATTGAAGAAAATCAAACAGATTAAAGTGCTGTTCACTATTTGAAAGGGAAAATGGAATGTATATTTCCTTTTTCAAATGCATTTAAAAATGTTGGTTTTGAAGGGAAAATTGCAAAAAGGAGTTTTATTGGCTTGATTGCTTTGATGAGCATATAAAAGGCTTATCATTAGTGCAAGGAATAAAACGTACTACAAGATTTACTGATTTAGCTGCACCTACTATTATACTTATATGGCAACTCACTCTTTTTCAGTCATTACTCCCAGAGTGTACACGCTTTGTTTGGTGCGAAATTATAACCACAAAACATTAATTTTCACCAAATAATACATGAGGGTTTTGAAAACAGTCAATGATTCCAATTACAAACATTTATGTCATTCTGGATATCTGATTAACCTAAAAGACTTCAACATATTTTTTTAATTGAATTAAATTAACCAAGATTTAATATCAAAGATGGAATAGATTAAAAGAATAGTCCAGAGGAACATGAAACGTTCTTATATAAAGGAGGAAAAACTACACTCCAGGCGCGGCCAGCCACTCCAGGCGCGGCCAGCCACTCCAGGCACAGCCAGTCACTCCAGGCGCAGCCAGCCACACCCGGCTACTGCGCTGCACCAAACTTTGCTGCACTGTCAGGCCGGCTTCACTACACTCTGTGCAGCACCATACTTTCAAAAGTACTCGTGAATATCAGTTCGGCAAGAAGAATAACTTCTGTTTTGAAGCGCGATGCCGGCAGCTGCCTCTTCATTTGTGGCTGCTGAGATATGAAGGTTTGAAATTCATTTCCTTTGTCATATAACATAGTGTCTTTAATTATTAACGGATACCATTTGACTGGCTCAAATTGGATCAAGCCTATTTGGACAAACCAAGTACAAAATTCATGATTGGTGTGGAAACAATTTATGAGTGTGCCAAATAAAATAAGTGTGGTGGGTGGCATTTTCATACATATATTATGGGATTCCCAAAGTACCAAACTATGTCTAAAAGAAGTAGAATTGTTGAGATAATCATCTCACCATCATGACATTTAATGGAAGTCAACTTGTCAAGATTTTGACAATTTATTTCGACAAGTCGACTTGTTTCAACGCGCTCGAGCTGGTTAAATAATTTATATTGTCATCATGACATATTGTTTGGCACCTGAAGAGCTCCGTAATATATCACAGGCACTTTACAGAATATCATTATGTACATCATGGTACAGATCCTATAGTGCTCTATATTGCCCAGCACCCAAAACTTTTAAATTCTACTTAATCTCTTTATTTCACTTACATTGCAGAAATTGACTTCAGTGCCAAGAAGGATGTCTAGCTACTGCTTCCAGCACCTAGTGGAGATATATGAAAACTTTTTTAGATTGCAATTTGGATTTGAAAAGGAAATAATTATATAAAAAAAAACTCTGCTGATAATCAACTCTCTCTGTCTATGCTAATTGCCCCTGAGAAAAACAGACAAGACACAAGGATGGACAAGACACAAGGATGGACAAGACACAAGGATGGACAAGACACAAGGACAGACAAGACACAAGAACGGACACACAAATAGATTTATGGCAATCAATGAGGAACTCATCAGTGAGCTTTTCTGAGGACAAATTTTATCTCTGAATTTGGATGCTTGGGTGCAAGAATCTTTTCATCATCTGCATAACTTCAAGCTTTTAAGAATGTCTTCTGAACAAAATCATATTGCCAGACATGTAAACAATGTCAAAGCACAGAAGAATGGGTTCTGTTCTGTAGGGGAGAATCCATTTCAGTTAGGTCCTGCATATTATTGGCAGGTATTAATGCATCCATTTCTCTCTTACTACTAGTAGCATCACATGATCTAGCATCACATGATCTAGCAGCTACTATCATAACAGCAGTGTAAGTTCCAGATGTTTTCCTGATGGAGTAGTACTTATAGAATACATTATTTACCTTGCTAGAATAAAGTTTTCTTCTCTGTCATGTGTAATAATGCACCCCAAGATTATTTATAAAACATCTTTGTCTGAAGACAATTACCAATAAACAGAGACAGCTAAATTATCATACTAAAAATTCTAACTGTGTATGTGTTGCTCATTTTTTGGTATGATCGATCTGTGTCTATCTGTCCTCCACTTGTTGAATGTTCCAAATGCTTCTTCTCGTTAATTGTATGTGGGGACATCAGTTTCCAGAAATATATGTCAAAGGTCATTTAAGGGTAAGTTGAGGCTATTAATTGAAAAGCTTAAAATGCTTTTCCCCCAGTTATAAATCAGTGTTGACCAGTTACACATGATGATCATTGGGGATGTTCAGCAATTTTAGGTCAAAGGTTGTTTAAGTGGATTTTGTGGCAAAAATTCCATCTTTCTTAAACCATGCATGGATTTCAGTGTAATGATTTGTGGGTATGGGAACATTAGTGGTGTCCAGAAATTATAGGTCAAAAGTCATTAAGAGGTCATTTGATGCCATAACTTAAACTGCTACAAAATCTTCTCATAGTTCAATCAATCAAACAAATCAATGTTGACAAGTTATACATGTTTATTGAGTAGTGGTACTTCTCCAGTTTTCATGACAAGAAATGAAAAAGTTCACAAAACAATCTGTGATGAAGTTAACTTTATTTCTATATATTACAGTATATACAATTCATCATGGCCTTGAATATAAAGTAAATCAACCATCCAGCTGAGAACTGAACAGATACTGGCATATAAGGAATGTACATTAAACTAGCTGTGACCAACTACAACAACAACAAAAATCTAAGTTGGAATAATCTGCTACTCAAAACAGCCAAGAAGAGGGTTGTTATCACACATTGTATGTCATTTGAACATTTACATTTGCCTCTCAAACATTCAAGGTGCACCTTGTTGCACATATAGTCATCCCATATGGTTCAAACTGCCACAATAATGTTCACTGCAATGTTTTGTGGGTCAATAAATGATAAATAAATGATAATTATATACATAATGTTTATAATTTTGGGCTCAAATGGAACAAATAATTGTGGGCCCAAATAATTGAGGGCCCAAATAATTGAGGGCAATCCATAGAGTTGAATATCTCATCGCCATTTTACCTCAAATGACCCCTGGTGACCTCCATATGACCTTCACATTTTTTGGCACAAAATGTGAACTATATGTACCAAGTTTCATGTAGAAAATTTTTTTTTTTAGTAATTTGACCTCTCTCATATGACCAAAATTTTCGGCACCAAATGTTACCTATATGTTCCAAGTTTCATGTACATCCAACAATGTTTAGTAATTTGACCTCA
>JAODFY010175924.1:0-10838 GCA_027580055.1 Paracaudina chilensis | reverse complement strand
GCCGGGTATTTTTGGTCATTTTTGGATGAGTGCCGGGTGAAATGTGTGAGTGCCGGGTGGCAACACCCGGCACCGCCTGCCGTGGGCACATCCCTGACAGTACTTGTATTGCTTTATAATTAGACCCTGTTTTTTCTTCTATTGGAAATTAATTTTGTTAAAATGTTTATTATGAACATTTGTATATTATGTGTTGATCTTTCACAAATAAATGACAAAATTATTTGAATAAAATAATTTTAAAAAAATACATTTTTGAAAATGTATTGTACAGCAGTTTTAATACTTTGATAATCTTTTTTTCTATACTGTCAGGTATATAATTGATTTCAAGTTTCACAGTGAATAATATTTCTGGTTCATTGCAGTCAGTCCACTAGTGAAGCCGAGACCCCCCACAGCCACAAGCATTCCTGCTATCCTGAAGATACTCCAGGATGAATGGGATGCCTGCATGCTCCACAGCTTCACGCTACGCCAGCAGCTTCAGACGGCCCGCCAGGAATTGTCTCACGCCCTCTATCAGCATGATGCAGCCTGCCGTGTGGTTGCAAGACTGACAAAAGAAGTCACTGCTGCACGTGAAGGTAACCGATTCTTTTTTCTTACCGTGTCTCGATTTTGCAGCAAAAATCATGGCATGAAATCACCAATGACATTGAAACCGAAATGCTGAAGCTGTTTCCAACGGCACACTGATTTTTTTTTTTAAACTAATGCCCCCTCTCACCAAGCAAATATTTTAATTGATAAAATTCAGCCCCCTTCATGTGTGTCATTCAGCTTGGCACTAATATAGTCTAACAATCACCATTTAATAAGGCCCCCCCCCAAAAAAAAAAAAAAAAAAACCTGACCGTGCATGTTTTGTTTTTTTTGCAACTGGAAACATTTCTGTGAAAAATAGAAGAATAATATGGTTCAGGGTGGAATAAGCATAGTCAACTAACACATATAATGCCATTACCATAGTGTAAACCAACTCCCCCCCTCCCCCAAAAAAGGGTTGGCTTCCCCCATATTTTGAAGGGCATCTTTTGACATGCATTCCAGTTATTCAGGACATGCCTTATTCAGGGGCATGGTCCTATGTGTAGCTGAAGATACAAGGTCTTACTGACGTAATAATATTTATGCTTTGATTTTTCCAGCTCTGGCCACCCTTAAGCCCCACGCTGCTCCAGGCATGGGCCCCATTCCGGGGTCTCTTCCACCTGGGGCTGCTGCCCAGCCTCAAGTACCGGAGCCCATGGAGGCTGTCGAAGCCGGTCCAGCCGGCATGACTGATGAGATCGTACAGAAAGTGAGTATACCGCCCTCTTGAAGTGATGAGGTATTGCCACTTTGTACTTGACAACAGGGGTGAGATAAGCAGGGAGTCAATAGCCTTCTGAACTAAAGAAATTTTCGCCCAAACTAGTGTCTCCTGTCACCTAATAACATTGTCGAAATTACCGCCCACTAAAATCAGGGGTCAGTATGCACCAAAAGTGGCCCTTAATAGTTTCACTGGTTATATACAATGTTACTTTGCTGACATTAATGTTTATTAGGAATGTGGATCAGCAGTTTCCAATTTATATTTGGGACAAAACTTTATGATTTCACTATGGAAGCTATCATATTGTTGCAATGCTATTAACCTGCAGTTTAGGGGTAATTTGTCTTTCCAATTGTTTCCATTCACACAGTTACAAGAGAAGGCCAACTTGCTAACAGCAGAGCGTAAGAAGAGGGGCAAGAATGTCCCCAAAGAGCTCCGGCCATCAGATGACATCAGGGTGTTCAAGGCCAAGGCATCCCATCCGGTGAGTGTGTAGGCTGAATTCAATATGTATAATTGGTAATTTAAATTAATTGCAATCACTAAAATGTGTTAATAAATTATGATCAAAGAATGTTCCAAGTAGCTTCAGAATGACTGTCCTACCTCTCTGAGACATACCTCTTTCAGTATGAACCTCAACCTCTTTGAGTCTCATCCTCATTGTATGTTTGTTCCCATGCGCTATGATGTACTAGAGATAATCTAGACCATCTGAACAAGATGATAGTCCTAGACCGGTCTTTTGGAGTCCTAATGTCTCAACCTTGTGGCATCTTTGTTCCTTTGCGATGTGAGGTACAATCCAGACCATCTGACCAAGCCCATGGTGGGTCCTCCACATGGCATGTTTGTTCCTGTGTGATATGAGGTAGAATCTTGATTGAATCCTGTTTGTTTTGGTTTAATTGCAGGGTCTTCACAGTGCCAGTAACCCTGGCATCTTATCTCTGGATCTACAGGCAGGTGACACCAACAAAGCCCTCACAGGTAAGGACCTTACTGTACTCTCTGCAGTTATGGTTCACTTGTTGTCTGACAATAATAAGAATATCGAAAAACTCCTTGACAACCATTATTTCCAGGGAGTGGCGCCAAAAAAAGCCCTCACATGTAAGGAATATACTCTCTGCAGTTATGGTTCACTTGTTGTCTGACAATAATAAGAATATCGAAAAACTCCTTGACAACCATTGTTTCCAGGGAGCAGCACAAAACTATATGACCTGAAAGGCATATTTAAGTTGCCAGAGGTTGGAGCTAGCAGGCCCTAATTCAGCCATAACTTCAAGCCACGTTTATAAGCTTATGAACAATTAAACAAAATGTCACATCAAATGTGGCAAGTTATGTTACAAATTAATGTTTACCAGTCTAATCTGATGCTACATTTGTTATTTAGGCCAATGCTTTGGTATTTTCCAATATATTTATAGCAACTACTGATGTAAAATATATTAGATCTAATAATGATTTTAGTGTAGTTTCTTAGACAGCATGGTCGGCCTGAATTGTCAGAAGTCATACAAACCAACAGTAGATTTAACCTAAAATTCTACCCACTTGGTCATTATTGTTATGTGTTTCATCTACAAGCCATTTTTACAGTACATAAGATCATTTCGCCCATTGATTTTATGTTGCACTCATGTATCCTACCATTTGATCGGTAAGCAAAAACTTGGTGTAGGTCCCGTGTTTTTGGTACACACTGAGAGTCTAGAAGAAGTTTAGAAGTCTAGAAATTGTGACTGCCAAGTTTCAAACCTAGTCACGTCAAAGCATTATGTTAGCAGGTGTGTGGAAGTTGTCTTCCATCTGATACATTCACACAGTTCCTATGCCATGTAGTTCTGTGGGGAATGGTCTTGCTTCTGTCATCTTGTTTAACCCGTGTTTAACCCGTCTTGATGATTCCAGGTGGTGCCGACAAGAACGCGGTAGTCTTCAACAAGGAGACTGAGCAGGTCATCGCCATCTTGAAAGGTCACACTAAGAAGGTCACCAACGTAATCTACCACCCAACGGAGGTAAGAGTCTCCCGGGAGATTGATCCATCAATTGGGGAGGGCGGGGAAACAGCAGTATGTTCATTTGTTCATCACCTGAATTGCTGGGATGTTCAAGTTCATAGCATTTAAATGACACACTACATAAGAGGTTATTATTCCGGTTCACCTCACAAAAGAGGATGGAATGAAAGAACCCAAAGAGATTAAATTAAACACCATTAAAGGCACATTCAAAAGAGTTAGGACTTCAGCTGGAAATGCTGAAATGATTGTGACTGTGGTTCTAGGCACCATTTTTATCCTGTGAGCAACAAACTAGCTTCTATGAGAGTTAGAAAGCAATATAGTCTTTGCAAAGCTTAAAAAATATGAGCTCATTTGAGCCCAAACTAGAACAGTACATCTCTATCAGACCTATATAGGAACTATTTTATTCACAAATCTTGTTTGTAAAGTCCAGACCGCCTGGTCCGATCAAGTTGAAACTTGGTGTGTGTGTTCCTCACGATGAGTTCAGGAAGCCTATTGTTTTTGGTGCAGATCCAAGGTCTTTTATGGGCCAAAATTCGGGGAAAAATAGCAATTTTGATTGATCGTAGCCTTTTTCACTGTTGCGATTCTGTTGGGTATTGCAAAGGATTTTGCGGCAAGAATTATTACTTACATTATGTCACAACAAGAAGATATTATGATTTATTTTGAATTTGGTTTTGGGGATTGATATGGTACATTGATAATGGGTGGTTTCAGCCAGCATGCTTCCCAGATCACAATGGAAAGGTGTAATGTTAATGACCAGCCGCATACATTTCATACATTTTCCTCTGCAGGCAGGGAGCAATTTCATGCTGCGAGAATTCAGCACCAAAGAAAAGAACATCCCGGAACTTGATTTAAAACCGTTTGAACTGACGGACCCAGTAGTGGTCGATAATTTCTTGGACGTCAAAGTACAAACATTTGAAAAACTTGAGTTCCCGTCTGAGGCAGCAGAGGTCGAAAAGGCAGCAGCTATGACGTCGAAGGATGTGTGAGGTCGAAAGTTTGCTCCTCCTCGGTGTTGGTTTAATAGCAGCTGAAAGACTTTATCGACGATAAAAAAAAAAGCCACCAGATGCAGTAGATTACTGATAAACGCAGTTGCATTAGACGGTTCATAAGATAAATCAGTTGTCACTTTGGCCTTAGGGGTGGAATAAATATGGGAATTAGTCATTGCTTCATCGACCAAAAGCTAGAATTCCAATGAGAGATTGGAAAGTCTGACATCGGCCAGACGCCTGAGGTCAAAAGTCGCTCAATGCTGTTCTAATAGCAGCTCGAAGATGAGAGGACTAGTAGTGACTTTTTATATTGACAATCGAGAAGTTTCCACCAAAAGCAGAAGGTGGTGAAGAAAGCAACAGCTTTGAAATAGAACGTTGCGCTATATATATATCGTATCTCGCTTTGATCTTAGGGTTGGCTTTGAGATGAAGAAACTAAAGATTGATGGAAACTTCCCACCTGAAGTCTTTGTCTTTGATAAATATGCATCAGCTATGGTTTATTCCCAGAATAGAGGTCCAGTTGTTTTGGCATTGCTTTTAAAAAAGTCCAGCCAAACAGCAAAGTTAAAAGTCACAATAACAATATCACAATAACACTTTTGTTTGTTTGATATATTGATGTTTGAAATAAATTTGTTTTAATTTTAATAAAGCATCTGGCAACATATGTTAATATCATTGTTTCACTTGGGCTGGGAAACTCACAAAGGTTGCCAGATGCTTAAATTAAAATGAAAATTTGAACTGACTTCAATTGTCGGTATCTCAACATCCCAAATTGCTATTGTGATTGAAGCTTTTATTGTGATTGGAGCTTAGATACTTAATAGCTAAATTAAAAAGGAAAAAAGGGGAAATTAGAAATATTGTGGACACAGTGCTACAGGGATTCCCTGTCACATTCACACTTCGTCACATATTGTACAGCTGGAAGACAGTAAATATGGAATTGCATACATACATGGTGCTACTTTTGTTTATATAGTACCTCAATCAAGAGCTACAAGTATTTACATGGACCAAGGGCCTATTAACATACAAAAGTTAAATTTTTATATACCATTTAACCATTCCAACATAATGGACAATTGAAAGGGACCATAGGCTCAGCAAATCTGGCAGACGGGAATTAAAATGCATAACACCATCTAAGCGGAACGCCACCATCGGAATTGTTTTGCTTTCCCAGACCAAGTATAGCTCCTATACCTCCTTTATTTTGATATCTCATGAATTACAAATTTAGACTTGTTTTAATTTTTGGGGTCATTCCCCCAATGCCCCCCCCCCCATGCCAGTGCCACTGATATGAGGTAAAAAAATATATCACACAAACACGGTGAAAATTGGTATACATAGCAACGCCCATATTTACATGTACCATGGTTTTTCAGTTACCCTTAATGTGGGATAACGATGTGGATTAAGTACACAAAACACATTATGGTAGGAAGTATAAACCACAAGGAAATGTGCGCAAAATGCCTGTATAGGGAACATTAATAATAAAAACTGTACATTGGGGGATAGTGCAGAAACAGTCTTTACTATTTCTATAAGAAATTTAATTAAACGATATAAATAAAACGATATAATTGCACGCACAATGTAAGGGCAAAAGAACTGAGCATGAAATGTTCGCAAAATGTTATACCCTGTATAGGGTATGTTAGTAAAAACTTTACATAGGGGATAGTGCAGCATCAGAGAAGAGGGCAAACGAACTGAGCATGAAATATGCGCAAAATGTTTAGCCTGTATAGGGAATGTTAATTAAAAAAAAGTGTACATAGGGGATAGTGCAGGATCAGAGAAAATGGCAAACTAACTGAGCCTGAAATATGCGCAAAATGTTTAGCCTGTATAGGAAATGTTAATAAAAACTGTACATAGGGGATAGTGCAGAATCAGGGAAAATGGCAACAGAACTGAGCCTGAAATGTGGGTAAAAATCATTCTTCTTTCAAAATTTATTTTGGGACATGCTGTAAAGATGGAACAAATGAACCCACATTTTTGATGATCTACAATCTGTTGAGAATTTCCCCTAAAACATGTCCTCACAATATGTAAAATAAGCATTTGTGTAGCAAACCACAATTTCTCTTTAGCGGATCAACGCCTCCAGTATAGTATATACTAAAAGAAGCATACTAAGTGTGAGGTTTGTTTACCTTTAATAAAAAAACGCTCATTCACTGAAACAAATCAAAGAAATAACATGGATAATTTAAAAACGTGAACCCAACATTGATGAACATTTCTCATTTGTTTGTGAGGGTAAAAGTTGCCTATATATAATTTGTGTCGCCGGAGCACTGCCTTTGCTTATTTCTAGATTATACGAAAGTCATGAGACATGAATCGTTGGTTAGTGCACTTGTGTGGGAATACGGAAATGTGGTTGAATGTCCCAAACTCGTAGACATGAGGTTAAAGTTGGAAATCATCCATTCTTTCCAACTCAAGACAATAAAAGCCTTATGGGCCACATGGCCCAAAGAGGATAGATAGATAGATAGATAGAAAAGGTACAATATGAAATCTTATTCCTGCTATAAAGGCGTTTATTTAATTGTACCAAGAATGTGATGATGGAATTTAAACTGAAAATATCATCCATTCTTTGCAACTTATAAAAGGTGCAATATGAAATGTTATTCCTGCTATAAAGACATTTATTTGTACCAAGAATGGGATGATGGAATTTAAACTGAAAATATTGTATTTTCATCTCACAAACCGCTAAATATGGTATTCCAAAAATAGAATTCCAATCCTCGAATTGTATTATTAAATATTTAAACCCACTTATCAAAAGCGAACTGTGTTCAATGAAATGGAATGTGTCGAAATACCAGTATATTCATGGTACTAACGATGTACTACCAGTATGGGTACTTGTGATGTAATACCACTACGGGTACTAAAGTGATGTTATACCAGTAGGGATACTACAGTGATAAAAACCAGTATGGGTACTTGTGATGTAATACCACTACGGGTACTATAATGATGTAATACCAGTAGGGGTGCTAGTGATGTAATACCAGTAGTGGTACTATAATGATGTAATACAAGCAGGGGTACTAGTGATGTAATACCAGTTGGTGTACTATAGTGATGTAATACCAGTAGGTGTACTATAGTGATGTAATATCAGTAGGGGTACTAATGATGTAATACCAGTAGGGGTACTATAGTGATGTAATATCAGTAGGGGTACTAGTGATGTAATACCAGTAGGTGTACTATAGTGATGTTATATGAGTAGGAGTACTATAGTGATGTAATACCAGTAGGGGTACTAGTGATGTAATACCAGTAGTGGTACTAGTGATGTAATACCAGTAGGGGTGATAGTGATGTAATACCAGTAGGGGTACTATAGTGATGTAATACCAGTTACATCGTTATTATGCTAATATCTTTTTCAATTTACAGGAATTGCAAACAATGACCCATGAAAAAGCTCTGGAGGTTACATTTAGTCATAAAAGAGACATAAGGAAGTGGTCACTTACAAATAAATCATGAACATATACAAAACTAACTTTATGTAGTCGTTTTATGTAAACTGAATAGCTACCAATTTTAATAAAATAATTATTTGCTTACCAAAGTAAATAAATCTATTGGGAGTAAAAAAACTTACTTTACTCCAGGACACACATAGTTGTTTAATGAAAAAAATATAAATATTGTTCACATTTCCTGAATAACGAAATGTCTTTCCAAAAGGGGTGAGATTTTTCTAGATTGCAGTGATTTGGTTCACCCTTATAATGTTCCACCCATGTTGTTTTTAAAGCATGTGCAGAACAGTTTATATTATATTATATTTTGGACATTTCTAAAATAGTCTGCTGGTGGGTCATGGAGAGAAAAAGGTAAAACAGTTGACTCAATATTTAATGTATGAATAATTATATTCCTGCCAATAGGAGTGAGATCTCCAAACCCCCAATTGATTTTTAAGACGAGATTTTCATCTCCACTATTCTCCATCTCGTGCATTTATGAAGTACGAAATACAGCTTTACAGATCATTCTCAATGATTTCTTTATCTCATATAATAGCTAGCACAATGACTGAAAACCTGTCAATATTTGAAAGAAAAGGTACATTTAGACCTACACACATAATGCGCGATGTTATCTACTCCCATTGTGTTGTCAGATATTTCCCGTAAATATACAGCTCCTGTTGGACAACATAATTAAAAAACAGAGAGAGATTCGGAGGGAAAGCAACACATCAGAATATTACAATTAGAAACTTATTTAGTACAGGGTACAGTAGCATAGTTACAGCTTGTACTAAATCGTAATAATAATAATTGTGCTGCCCGTCGTTCGTGAACATTAACAGAGGGCGCTCTCATATAGGACCCTAAGGGGCTCAACACATAATTTCCCAATTGACTTACACGCTAATTTTGCTCTGTTCAATGGTTCCTAAAGTCAGTTCTCAAACAGTCTATCACGTTGTAGCTGACAAATTGCCGGTAAATGGCATTTACAATTTTCCATACCTTGACCGTCTACGAGGAGTCCAAGTTTAGTGATGTTGTTCCGCGGCCTTATCATCGTTTACATTTTTAAATGTTTTATTATTTATATAAAGTATAAAAAGTGGGAAGTCAAACCTATTCTCCTCTTATTCTGACTTATGCTCTTATTTCAGATGCAATCAAAAGTCACTAGAATTGAGAAAACGAAATAGCAGCCACATTTTAGGGACTATTTGCCACTTGCCAGAGGGGTACACTTTGAAGAAAAAAAATCAGGTCTTCTAATAGTGGCGCGACACCTTAATATATCGCCATATATTGGAATAGATGTACCCAAACTTGTTTCAATACTTTTTAAATAGCCCTTAACCCAAACTACCATTAATTTCCATTGGAAGGACATGATTTGCTCTTTTAACATGCCCAAAATATGTAACCCCACAGTGGAAATCACTGTGCTGTAACATAGAAATACAGTGTTTAGCGTGCTTATACAGTCATCAATGAATCTGGTAGTATTTGGCGAAAAATTAAGAAAGGCTTAGTGAATAGCACCTTCATGACTACCAACTGAAAGCATAGCAGCACATTCTCCAATTATCATTGCTTCATGGATCACAACAGTCCACCATACAAACGGTGAACATTGTTCGACGACATCCATGTAGATGATGAAAAGAGAGGCGGGACAGCTGATGGTTGTCACTGTTTGGGAACAACTGGTTTATCTTGACACTGAAAGGAAAGAGATGGATATATTTACCCTTTATATTTATAGTAATATTAGAGCCTACAAAGGAACCTGTGAATACAGAACATGACAGTTTTAAATGAACAGGATGGTGGTACGCCATAATATAATGCATATTGTTACGAAAATGGGACTTTAGCTTTGTATTTTCGTATACGGCTTTTATGTTTCGGTCCCAAATTCCAGTATTGTAATATAGAAACAACTTGAAACTCCTTGAATGGGCTGTATGTGCCTGAGCTAAGCTCTTAGGCCAAATCAAAGTAAGCCGCTTCCTGCCGGAGGTGTGTATGGAATTTATCACGACCCACGCCGCTAAACCTGTGTGTAAGAGTTGTAGCCAATGCGATGACCGGAAAGGTGTAGTAACGGTTTATGAATGGCTAGAGGTTTTGGCATTTAATATTCAGTACACATGTGGGCTTGGCTGTGATTACGCCTGTGATTGGACGCGATATTAACTTTCACAGCTGACTTCCGGGAAAAGTTATTTTAGGAGGAGTGGGTATTTTGTTGAATAGGAATAATAAAATAAGGGAAAGAAGAGTGAGTGAGAAAACGATAGGAGGGTTGGATTTTAGTAGAATTATAGAAGATTAGACAAGACTGATTCCGAACGAAGAGAAAAAGATCGAACGTTTTGGTGTATTGGAGCTAAAGTAGTGTTGAAATTGCTGGTAAGAACCGAATGTTTTTTATATATTTATTTTTTATATATTTTAGGTATTTTAAGAGATTTCTTGCGGCCGTTTAAAAAAATGTCTGGTTTTCGCATAGGCGTACGAGAGCATTTCCATTTGTGTGTGGTGGAGGTGGGGGGGGGGGGGGCAGAAGATTTCTTGCCCGAAATTTGTGAACTTGCCCGAAAGACTATCTTAGCGGAGCGCCACCATAGGTTGGCGCGGAGCGTACCGTTTTTTTTTTTCAAAACGAACTACCATTTAGATTGTAGGAAACGGCACTTCACAGGCTCGAATGTTGCAATCAAATAATCTCGGAATACCACAAAATTATAATACAAAATGCTTTCAACTGATTTTTCGGGCAAAATTTCTAGATCAATTCGGGCACGTACGCTACTGCCCACCATATTAAAAACCTGTGGCAACACTGCCGGAGTGGGTGCCTTATTATTGTACGGGTACAACCGTTGTGTTGTGCCAGCAAGTGCACGTAGCGCGCGCCACG
>JAODFY010175703.1:0-10840 GCA_027580055.1 Paracaudina chilensis | reverse complement strand
TTCGGGAGGTCCAGGGTTTGAATCTCGAGCTGGCCTCTTGTGATTTCTCTGTCGAAGCTGTGCTGCAGTGGTTGATGGGGGTTGTCGGCTTCAGGTTTGGCACGGCTGTTGCACAGTGATGATGGACAAGTTGCTTCCACCTGCCCAGACTTTGAGAAAGTGGTCAAAGTTTGGGGTACACTCACATCCATCGGATGGACGTTAAATGGCGGTCCCGGGAGCAGGATGGGTCACACACGAGACTAAACAGTAAACTAACCTTAATTACGAGTCAGCTCCCAGAAGTAGTCCAGATTCTAAATGAGAGCAAACAAATTGAATATACAAACAAACCATTTTTTGCTTCAAATCCTTAAATTTAGGGAGAAAGAATTGTCCAGAAAAATTTTCTTTCTTTTCTCACAATGACATTCAATTTTACGAAAAAAAATTAAATTTTTCAGCTGGATGAAACATGGCCACAATGCAAGTCCAGCATTATTTGTGAAAAAAGATTTAGGCACACCTCTTTGTGGATTCCTGACAAAAAATCTCCCATTGACTTTGCCTGCTTGAATCTTGATATGTTTTGACCCCAGTCCCAGTTTCAAGAATTAAACATCACCCCAGGGGTGTATGCATATGTTTAGGGTAGCTGCAGTCTGGGTATTGCTTTGGATGTGTGGATTGATCTGGGATGGGGTCTTGGGTATGAAAATGAAATTTGGAAATATCATGGGACTGGGGGTCTGCAGTGCTGTCATTTGACTCGGTAGGCCTGGCCACCTCCAGACTTCCAGTGATTTTCATGTTTTTTCCCACTGATTGCCAGTGTCATCTCTGTTTCTGCTAGCTGTATTCTGCATAGTGTACATATTTTTAAAAGTGGGACAGTTGAGGTCATTAAGGAACCATAGATAAAATCACCTATGCGGAATCCCCCGGCGAGTCTCGCTGCGACTTAATCCTCTTGCGGCGTTCTATTATGAAAAGAGCTCTATTGTATCTTTTGTTATGAACCTGTGAACAAACGCTCTCTCCTTATCTCGTCGTAGTCTCCCGGCCTCGATCGCAGCAACCTAAACCCCGCTCGGAGTACCATTTGTGATCAAAAGAGCTCTATAGTCCCTCTTGTTATGTATCCGTAAACAAAAGTTATTTTCTGATCACGCCGCATACAGCCCAGACGCTCAATAGAGTTGAGCACAATAGAGTTGTCACAATTGACAAGTGAAATTGGCCGTGCAATGATAACCCAATTAGCATCAATTCAATACTTGGCCAAAGATCAGGGTATCATCAGACATGCTTGCGACAGTGTGCTACTCTCACAATTTTAAAGCAATGTTGATAAATTACGATCATATCCATTAAGTAGTGGTGCATTTGCTGGGTTCAGTGATTTGAGGTCGAAGGTTGAAAAGTCATCATTTTTTTTGCAAAAATAGCATTTCTCTCAAGTCTGTCAAGGATTTTAATGAAACATGGATGCAAGTGATCCTTGGTAATGGGACCAGCAGTGGGGTCCAAAATTTATTTTGGGTTCATCTTTTAGGGCTCATTTGAAGTTACTATCTGAAAATGCTAAAAATCAGGAATAAATCATCAAGTTATTTCATCAGTTAAATCATCAGATTATTTCACATTATTGGTGTTGTTTATTTCAGGTTAAAGTTCAAAGTTAGGTGAAATTTTTTTCCCCAAAGTGAATTCCTCTTTAATCAGCTTCTTACTGTATAACAGTGAATCTTCCATACATTATTATCATTACTTTAAATTGCAATTCTGAATAAAACAAAAGCTTTTGCATGCAGTATGATTAAAATACAGCACTTAGGTTCTCTCAGTCTCTGTATATCTTGTATTTTGAATGGTACAAAAACAAACTAAACATTCTGAGACCTCAGGTCACTAGTCTATTTGACAAACTATTTTTTTTTCTTTACATCCAGATAATGTACTTGCATAGTGAGTTATACCAGTACTGATTTGAAAGAACAACAGAAGAAAAGATTTTGCCATTGAACCATGGAAACAGAAGAGAAATTGGACCAGATAACTTTGCAAGACAATGATAACAACAAACCGGAATTAACATCAGGACATCAGGGTAGCGCAACAAATTTACAACAAGAAAAGTCTGGTGAAAAATCTAGCAGTGGTTTTGCGACTAACATCTCTTCAACAGCAGAAGCAGAAGAAGTAGTCTGTGAAAAATCTGAACTTAGAGAATGCGTCGATGTTAAGCATGAGAATTCATCAAAGCAAGTCAATGATCAACCTCGCTTGGAGGAACGAGCGGGTGAAGTCGTCATCTTTATCGGTGATTCGCCTGTGGCAGAAGAAGATACGCCAAGCTATACCAATCACAAACTTGGTAAGCGCCAGCGCGGTGGGTCAGAGTTTGTGTGTCGCTTGTGCTCCAAGACGCTCGGGAGCTTGGATTCTCTCAACCATCATGAAAAGAGGCACTTCAAGGAGAAGTTGTTAGCTTGTCAGTTGTGTGGCAAAAAATTCTACATGATCACTGAGTGCAAGCGGCATGAAGTGAGTTGCAAGAAGAAACCGCACCGCTGTCGTTACTGCCTCAAATGTTTCTCGTCGAAGGATGAGTGGGACGCTCACATGAAAAAGCACACAGAGGGACAGAACTACAAGTGTGAGTTTTGCAGTGGTATTTACATCCATCAGCGCTCGTGGCGGCAGCACATGCGAAAGAAACATCCCCAGAACTTGATAACGAAGCCCAAGCCGTGGGATGAGGCTCATAATCAGTTTGACTGTCAGTACTGCCATGAAAAGTTTGACGTATTCGACAACTACAGGGAGCACATGTTGTCCCATTCGAACATCGCAACTAAAGACAAACGATTGCCCGCGCACCAATGCAAACTGTGCCCGAAGGCGTTCGCATCATATCGTGGTCTTCGGTCGCATCAAGGAACGGCGCACGCCAAGGAAATGCCGGAGTGCATCAGCCAGGGTAGCAAATTCAGCTTCCAGTGCGAACTATGCGGGAAAGTGATGTCAAAGAAAAATGGGGAGTATCACATGAGGACCCACTCGGGGGAGAGGCCATTTGAATGCCAGGACTGCGGCAAGACGTTTGCGTCCAAACCGAACCTGAAAGAGCACATGCGAACTCACACCGGCGAAAAGCCGTACAAGTGTCGGTTTTGCGCAAGCACTTTCACCGCATCCGGCTCAAGGATCAGGCACGAAAGATCCCATACTGGAGAGAAGCCTTACGAGTGTCAATTCTGTGGGAAAACTTTCAGGTCACAAGCCGCTCACGTGGTTCATGAGAGGAGTCACACGGGGGAAACCCCGTACCAGTGCACGTATTGCGAAAAAAAGTTCACATACAGGGGAACCTTTCTCAAACATGAAAGGACACACCACAAGCCTAAGTCAGACTGAAGTTATGTCGTATATATCAAAGGAACTATATCATGATTGTGATGCCAAGCTTGTAACTACGTTATCTCAGCAGTCCCAAGTTGGATTAATATCTTACTAGGTACATACATGTAGGTTACCCATATTGAGTAGATGATCCCTATTGATTTTGAAAGAGGTCAAAGGTCATATGAAGTCAATAGGGGTTAAACTCTGCAGTCCCAAGTTGGATTAGTATCTTTCTTAGCACATATGCTACCCATATTAAATAGATGATCCCTATAGATTTTGAAAGAGGTCAAAGGTCATACAAAGTCAATAGGGGTTCAACATTGAAAATGTTGTAACCAGGTTATCTCAGCAGTCCCAAGTTGGATTAATATCATTCTTGGTACATATGGTACCCATATCGAGTAGATGATCCCTATTGATTTTCAAAGCGGTTAAATGTCATTTGGGGTCAGCAGGGGTCTAACACTGAAAAACTTTTAACCAGGCTATCTTAGCAGTCCCAAGTTGGATTAATCTTATCCTTGGTACAAATGTTACCCATATTGAGTATTATATCCCTATTGATTTTGAAATGTTGTTTCAAACCCTTTAAAGAAAAAGCAGATATCCATATATATATATATATAATCTCTAGCATATGTAGCATTTAAAGTTGGATCTTCCTGTACATACCTTAGCCTTCCAGACATCTTGGTGAATGTGTATAGAAAGTAGTGCTGATGCTATGTAACTTCATGGATAACTATGGGTGTACATGCCACACATGGAACTGTGCACCTTTTTTTATATTTTTTTATCAGTAAACAAAATGAAAGAATCTGACCAACAGTTTTATTTAAACTGTTGTTTCAAACCTTTTAAAAAAAAGCAGATATCTAAATATATATCTCTAGCATTGTAGTAATTTTAAAATTTTGGTATTAATAACAACCAACATTCCTCTAAAAATACATACAATGCTAATTTGTTAATGGCTGGATCATTCTTTTAATTAAGTCAATATTTTCCACCAAGGAGACAAATCTTTTTGTACCCAGCATATATATTTTTTTTCAAGTATCCAATATTATCATGGTCTTGAAATACTATGTTGTACAGATCGGGAAAAAACAGTTTCATGTCTCCCACAAAGCATTTTAGTCAAAACCAGAATAATGATAGTATGGTTTCTTTGCTACTTGTTATTACTAATAACATTGTAAAGTTTGAAAGAAGTAAACGTTTTTTTTTTAAACTTTTTTTTTTTCTTCTGCTAAATTCACCTTGAAATTGCATTGTATCCGATATTGCATTGTATCTGATTTTTTAGTATTTTAGTAGTAGTAGTATCTATGTTTTTTACATAAATGTTATTATTTTGTTTATAATTCATGTATGTAACTTGTGAAATGTCATTTGATAAAAAGTTATTTGTACTGACTTGGTATTGGAGATAGACAAATGTATATATATATGCTCAACCAAGGCTCACAATAAGCAGGGCCCCTGGTTAGTCTCAAATGGCCCATGCCTCCATTATAATGTTTATGAACCAGGGGTCACTTTTATTAGGATGTGGCCCATGGTCTTCCGAACAAAATTTGTCAGAAAGCCAACAATTTTGGCAAAAATATGTCACATACCAAAGTCAAATCAGCCTATGGTTAATTTCAGCTATATTTGGGTTCACCCAGGGTATGGATATCAACCCTCAGGCATACACATGTGTAAATTAGCCCCTGGTCATTTCAAAGTGGTCCCTGGTTCAACCAGACTGTCAATGACAGGAAGGGGCCCCCTGGTTCTCCAAATCATATTTCTCCCCATGCACTGAACTTACTCAAATATCAATGTTGCTGGGTAAGAGAGAAATATCATTATACATCTCCATCAAAAGTGGGGTGATTATGTATTAAATTGGAGACTGTACAATCATAGTAACAACAGACTAAATTGGTCCCATCCATGGGTCAAAATAAGGTTCTGCTGCACTGAAGAAGATCTATACATCAAATTAAAAACATTACCATTCCTGAGCAATTTTATTTTTTTATAATTATATTATTTCAGAAAAATTTGCTATAATGACATTGAAGAATATGGGGCACATTTTAAAGGCTTTAACTTTGTTAGTGAAATGGTCAACTGAGGTTTTGGCAACAGCCCATTATTACTGTTTTAACAAAGACCGAGCTCAGTGCCACCAGACTGCTGTTACCATACTTTTGACCTATTTTTTGGGCATCTCATTATCCCCATGTTATGGTTACTCTTGGTATGATTTGAGATTTGTTATAGTATAATGTTGGTCATGTGTAGCAAAATGTTCTTGGGGTTCAACAATTTCTTCAAGGTTTCATTGGGTGCCTGATTTAGTGTGATCTTAATGAAATAGATATTAATGAAATAGATATTAATGAAATAGATATTAATTGTTATTAATTGAAATTAAATGTTTCATAGGGGAAAGAAGTAGGGTGTTTCATTCAGTGATACCCTGCAGGCATATGCCCAGTTGAAAATTGCCAAGTCTTCTCAGCTTATATTAAAAGCATTAAAAACTTTCAACCCATGCTTTCATTTATGCTGAGCTTCATGAAAGGCACCAAAGTGAATTTCACATACCTCCCCATGAAATTTGTGATTGGTCAAAGCCCCATTGTGATGATGTGAAATCTTTCATAATGCAGGGAGGTAGGTTTGCATATTAACTAGCATGTTTGTTTGAAACAAGGGCGTGTTTCGAGCATGTTTGTTTTAAAACTGTTGCGATGCAACTATAAAATGGAGGGTAGTTTTAAAATCAAATAGTTATTACCTGGAACTGTATGACCAGCATAAAATAATAGAAACAGATTTAAATTAGCATACTGTTATGTCAACAGCATTAATATATTGCACTTGATAAGTCTCAAAGCACTTTACATATATTACCCTGGTCATTGGTAACTTTGTCAAACCCACACTGCTTTGCACTTTCCTAGCTGTTCACTCCTGACACACTATACAGTGTACCCATTTTCACCAGGGTGGAGAGGAGCAATCGGGACAATATGCCTTGCCAAAGGACACTACCTGTCAGTCTGACCAGGACTCCAACCTAAAACCTCTGGATTATGAGACCAGCTAAGTCCTAGCTACTTGGCCACCATGCCACCAAACATACTTTGTTGAAGCATTAACATAATAAATACAGCTAAGTGTGATTCACATCTTTAGAAATCTGTTCCTGTAGTCTTTTTGTTCTCTCTGGTATATTTGGAGCAAGCTTGACTAGAACCCCTTGCTGCCAAGAGCAGATGCCTCTCACTACTAGGTTCAAACCACTAGGGCTGGAACCTTTGATTTTAAGGAAGACATGATTGGTAGTAGGGTAGGTACAGGCTGAAATTTGTGTACAGTAAAAAAACAGGTGGTGTTCCCCCCACCCTGTTGGAATTTTGTACACAAAAAGATTTAGATGAAACATGGTGCTCTCATTGACAATTTAATTGTATTTTCATTGTCAGCACTTTCATTTAAGACTGATTAAAACATCTGGGGGTGCAAGACTTTTGGGCAGTGTAAGCCACACCCCCCCCCCTCCCCCTGTTCAAAGTACAGCCACTGTATATATATCAGAGGGAGAGGAGATCTGTGAGTGGCATGTGGGCTTATGATTCTCCATGAAGTCAGCTCCAACAGTATAGCTATAGCTGCTACAATGAACACCTACCCTGAAAGGCCACCTTCAAGGTGGGCAGTTGCAAGGAGCAAAACCTACCAGAAAGTCAGATTTTCAGTTGTCTCAGTTGAACACTTGAAACTGAATGACCACATCCCTGTTGTAGTAACTTCAAAATTCAAATGCAATTATAAACAAAACTTCAACAAGACAGTTTACTAACAAGTCCATTAAATTAGGAATCTGTGGAGTTTAAATCAGTTGAATTTGCTACTTGGGGTTTCTTTTCACAAAACTATTATTTCAATGTCTTTTCAATGTTACAACATGAATATTTTGATACATTTAACCTTATGAATACAAAAAGAGACCGAGCAGTGTCCACAAGAAGCTTTATACAACCTTTGGAGTGCGTGGATTGGTCAGGACAACCAACATTTTGTAAATTTGTTGTCCTTGGGACAACCATCTCAAAATCCTTAAAATCCTTCACTGAAAGTTGTATAAATTTCTCCCACATATTATAAATTTTACACTATTGATGCCCTTAAGTAAATAAAGAAGGTTAATGTATCTATCTAACTTTTTGGTTGTCTCCCCTCATCTTCAGCATGTGTCTTTTCGTGAGCCGAACATTGCCCTTTCCTTATAAATCCTTTACCACAATGCCGGCATTTGTATCGCCGTTCCCCTGTGTGTGTCCTCTCGTGATCCTTACAATTGGTGTGAGTCGCGAATGCCTTTTCGCAAAACCTGCACTTGTTCGGTTTCTCTCCCGTGTGTATCCGCTCGTGCAACATGTGGCTGCTCGCGCACACAAATTTCTTCTCGCAGTAACGGCAAGCGAACGGTTTCTCGCCAGTATGAGTCCGCTCGTGTCTTGTCAGGCAGGATTTGCTGCTGAAAGTCTTTGGACAATATTTGCACTTGAATGGCCTCTCCCCGGTGTGAATCCTCAAGTGGGTGGTGAGTGCCGCACGACTTGACAGCATTCTGCTACAAACAGGGCACTGGTACACTTTATCGCTCTCTTGGCACGTATCCATGTGCACAAAACTGATGTGATTAGCGAGCGTTTTCTTGGATAATAACTTCTTCTGACAAATTGGACATTTAAATATCCTCTTCTGGTTGTGGTGGAGGTTTTCGTGCCGTTTCCGTTCCCCGTTGTCGCAGAAAGATTTTGCACAGACCTCGCACTTGTACGGTTTCTCACCCCGGTGCTTCCTCTCGTGGGAAAGACAGACCTGTTTGTAGGTGAACGTCTTGCCACAGTACTGACACTGGTAAGGCCGTTCACCTCTATGCACCCTCATGTGCTGTCGATACCCATTGGCATACGCGTAGGTTTTATTGCACAGTTTACAGTATAGGTTTTTGGCATGAGTTTTCTGGTGTCTATTCAACCTGCCTTGGGAATAAAACGTTCGTTCGCAATCTTTGCATTTGAACAAGTTATCACACATATGGGTCTTTCGGTGTGTATTTAACATTAGCAAACTTGCAAATGACTGTTCACATAACCTGCACCTTTCCTCACCAGGTTGTTTCCCTTCAAGCTGCAAGATTTGATCATTATTCAAAAACGCTTCATTATAGAAACGGTGCCCAAACTTTTTCGTATTGATCAAGTGGGTCTCTTTGTGCCATTTTTGCGCAGATTCCCTGGCAAATGTTTTTGCACAATATTTACAACTGTACGGCTTTCCACCCCTATGAATCATCTTGTGTTCTGTCCAGAGATTGCAAGAAGGGAAGAGCTGACCGCAAAATTCACACTCGTACAGGTTTTCACCCGTATGAACTCTCTTGTGAATGCTGTGCCCCATTTTTGTGGCATAAACCTTTTCACAATACTGGCACTTGTAAGACATTACGTTTACCGAATCTTTTGTTGTGATGGATGCATTATCATTTTCTTGGAGAACCTGGTTCCCCTCTCCTTTGTGGACTATTCCGGTGTTTCTTTTGCCCAAAGTTTCAGTCTCCCGATGGTTATCGTTTTCTCTTTGGGCTACTTCTGGGCCAATCTGTCCAGTTATCTGGATTCTGTGATCTTTGAAAAATAAAATAAAAGGAATGCATCGACATAGACCAGATTTGCATTTTGCAAGAGACAGCACTGATTATCATCCATTAAAATCCTGGGCACATACTTGGTGGTGAAAGTCCCATTGCAACAGCATTTGCGGCATTTCTGGTTGCTGAGATATGAATGTTTGAAATCAGTTCACATTTTCATTCAGAATCTGACAACATTATTACACTTTTTTTTTTTTTTTTAAATATTTAAATTGCAAATTTGCCCTAAAACTGTCACATTGCTTCAATATTCATAAATTGTATTAGGAACGGGGTAAGTATTAGTCCTTAGCGGTGTGAATTAAATATTCATAAATTGATCTCAGCAAAATGAAGATCTACATTATTTGGCAGACTAATATTTGTATCGATGGACTTAGGGGGGGCAGTTTGTGAGTCAAAATCAGAGGTCCGTTTTTCATTTTAATTTGAGTAGAATCGTATGCTTTATTGCTTGCCCATATTTTTTATTCCTTGCCGAAGGTAAAAGGAATCTATGTAATCATACCGACATGTGTGTGTATTTGTGTGGCACCTTGCTCATAATTGGGCTAACTCAATATGGCAAAGGTGGATGAAATTAAAACTTGGTACATAGGTCAGCCATATTGAGTAGAAGAACCCTATTGATTTTATAAGAAGTTATTTGAGGTCAATCTAGGTCAAATGCTGAAAACTTTGCAATCAGGCTAACTCAATAGAGGAAACTTTGATAAAACTCATTGTGGGCATATATACTGTAGGTGAGACTTATTTAGTACATGAACCCTGTTGATTGTAAAAGAAGTTAGAGGTCATTACAGGTGTCATGTGTCAAATTTATTTTGAATTCAGGCTAATTGCACTGGGGAAACTTGCTGGTAGTACTGATTAGATTAACCTTCTTGATTTTAAAAGAGGTCAAGTGTAATTTGAGGTTATAGTATAGGCTATAATAGGGAAAATGTTTGTTTGGTATATAGGTCTCGTATAATGAGTTAGTTGGACCATTATTGTTTTGCATGAGGGGAAATTCATTTCAGGATTTTAGGTCAAACACAGCAGTGTTTATTTATTTGTGCTTGTAGTAGTTTAGTTCGGCTAGTTCTGTTTGGACTGTTGGACGTCTTGTATGTACAGTGTACGTTTTCTTCCCATAGTATGAGGAACTACAAATATCCTCTTTTAATCGAGTCAAATGTAATTCAACAATTTGAGGAAGCAAGGAATCACAAAACCTCTGGGTTTTCCAGTTTCTTTTTATATTATTTCCCGAAAAATTACATTTGGGTGGGTGCAACAGACCCCAGACCCCTGTCTTCAATGGATACATATGCGAACATTATACAAAATCATGAATAGTACATGATTACTTGCTATTTGTATTAATGGCCCTTGTATTCTGATTAATGTAATGAACAGTCTTCAATATTGACCTCCACTGACCCAAATGACCTTGAAACAGCCAAGAGGCAATAGAGTTTTGTACTCAATATGACAGGACAGCCTACGGTCCAAGTATGTCCTCTACTACTGTACTGTACACATTTGCATTTTGTAACAGTCCAAACTACATGGTTTTTATTTTTTGCTGACTTAATGGACATGTACAGTCTCCAGTTATTCTGCCTACAAGATTTTCAGTGTTTCATGACATCAATCCATGCCATTAGGCCATAAATCCACCCTAAGAGGCAGGGTGTATGGTCAAAAGGGTACTATCTCTCAAGAGCTGACATTGTGGTG
>JAODFY010175593.1:0-10843 GCA_027580055.1 Paracaudina chilensis | reverse complement strand
TTTTGTGCGTATCTCGGGACAGTGGATACGATATAACCTTGGTTACTGCAACACGCTCGGGGACGCTTGGCCGTCAAAATGACGTCACGTGAAAAACCTCTATTAGCATGATCATGTAGTTAATGACATTGTGTGCACATGTCGGATCGCATAAATGAATTATGAAGTCACGACATCAATGTTTTCATCAGCGATTCAGTGAAAGCCTTTTCTATCCCACCCTTCCCCTCCTCCAACTTTCTCCCTCCCTCTTCTCTCTCCTTTACCGAGACCGTTGCTGTGCCGACTTCTCGCTGGGTGCCGACTGATCTACCTGCCAGGAGGTGTTACACCACCTCCATAGCCACGGCCCTGACCACAACTAAAAGTATTTGATTTTAGTGTTGTGCAGGAAAACATACCATGTAGTGGCTTAGCGATTCAGTGCTGGACAATCGTTTATTTGGCTGAAATTAATGCAAGTAATGCATAATTAGATGACTTAAAATCCAACGATGCGTCGTGAAATAAGTGTTGTTTTGTAACTGTTCTTTTTAAACTGTTAAACTTATTGCAGGTACAAGTTTGTTAAGGATTAATAAGGGCGTCAATATGATAATCAACATAAGGGACGCTGACAAAGAGAGCCGTCGATAATCGCCACATGACAATTGGCATTTCTATATGGTCTTTAGAATGACCATATATGATATATTCCATATGCAGAAAAAAGGTAAGTGATCGCTATTAGTCACAATGATAAACGATGAAAAATGAATTGTAAATGAAATGAATTGTACCGTTGTGTAGTGGTTATATAAAGGTGCGGCAAAACATAAAGTTTTATTGAATATACATGTGATATACAGCAACTAACAATTTTGGTTTTAATTATTCACATGTTAAAAGCTGTTATACAATAAAGTTATATTAATCATATAAATATGGCATTTTCTAACAAAAACGATTGACTACCAGTGTTTAGGCGAACCAAAGGCAGACTATTTGTATAGCATGGTTTACCTTGATTAGTTTGTGACCAAACAGTTAAGAACGACGGACAGAACGACGGACATTAATATGAAACTGATATAATAATATGACCTAATATTTAGCGCTTATTAAAATAGCTTATTTCCACACAAACCGTTTATAGTTAATAGTTAACAGTTAATAGTGTATATAATAGTGTTATTTAGCATTATTACTTATAGGTCAAATATTAACAATTTTAATAAGATATGTTAATATATGTCACAATTGTAATATGCGTTTCGAAAGATGGACAGGATACTTTCGCGCGCTCCTCGACTATTGCGAAATTCATTGACAAGATGGATTCGGCAATATTCAACACAGGTACCTGACATATTTTACTAATTTATAATTACAAACAAAATCAAATATATACCGTGTAAATAGTAAATAGAACCGCAATGACCATCGCGTATACATCCGTCCAAATATTTACGGATGTACTCGAACGGTTACTGATACCTTTCTATATAGTAACATGGTACATTCTCAATTTGCGCACCTAAGGAATTTAACGTTATTTCTTGAAAAATATCAGAACAATGCTTAAACCCACATTATTTTCAAAACCGCTACTGTTTTTGGAAAGAAATGTAATTTTAAGGATTACTAAGAGCGTTAATAATAATCAACATAACGATAAGAAACGTCGACGACGAGGATCGCCGATAGCCGCCACAGATGACATCGCAATCATCACAGACTGAACGGATCACACGGGTGTGGGCTCGAGGACTCGAAACATCGGTGGAAACGACAAAGGCAGTAGCTAATTTGCACGTGTCACCTGGTTTGAATGTAGGCTCACTGCTATTCCAATCGTTGAAACACTTTTCAAAGTATTCCCGTTCTTTGGTGTTAACATATGTATCAGAGCCCTTGTAGTACGCAGTAATTGAGTATACATTTTTCCCGCTATTGAATGTGCCTGAATTGAATCCTAACCGTCCCTTTCTATAGCAGTATCCTGAAGCGACCAAATCTTTGTCAGCCTCTGGACATTTGCCATATATTGTGTAGTACGCACCTCCGTGAACTTGACCATACTTACATCCGCCTTTCTTTTTGTTGGTTATGGCATCATCGGATTTAACAAAATGGACGATCCCGGTATTGGGTTCAATATCTTGGCCTGCTTTTTTGTAGAGAGTGAAGCCAGTATAATTTTCTTTGCTATTCATTCGCACGCTATCTTGATGAAGTTTGAATTTCGTCACAGTAAATTTCTCGTAATCACTAGATGATGATTCTATATCATTTCCATTCCAATTTAAGTTTCGCTTCACTATGGTATCTAAGTAAACAACCAGAAAACCAAAGATTTGGTGGTTCCGTTACTATTTGTGAGATTTCATTAACTTTAAATTTCAATGTTATATGAAAATGTACTTACACAACTGAGTGAAACTGATCGGGCATATGGTTGCAAAGATATGGTTGCAAAGATATTGACATTTTTAGATTTTTGTTTCCCAAAAAAAATCGTAATAATTAAATAAAAACGACTTGAAAGGGTAAAATATGTAAACAATATATATGACTTGTCGTTGAATAATCCATTTAATCGATTTCAGCAAAAAAGATTACCCGAGATGTTGGCCGGATGACTTTTGTACATTCAAAACCCCTCAACATTCCAGGTCTCATCAATATTCATATAGCAACTATATGCTTTTAAAAATACGTTAAATGATGTTAAATATACTATCAGACTTTTTGGGACTAACAATCTTGTAAACATTCGTTTATCTGTTTTGAAAACCTTTATGTATTGTTTTGTTAAAATAACATCAGTAATTACTGAGCCTATTTTAATATGTGTTATACACTTTCATCAATAGTTACTGCAGTGTATTCCATGCGTATCGGGTGCCAACCTTGAACCTATTCCTCACTTTAAAAATCTTGCTAATGCGTGTTACTATTGGAAACATATAGAGTATGCCTACATGTATTTTACGTGACGAACTATACACTGGATGATTTTTTAAAACACCAAGAAAAGGTTATATTTTGGTTATATTTAATTCATAAATAATACAATTCACAGCTTATATTCAATAGGATACAAATATAGGGTATCCACTACATTAACGGGGCATGCATTTCTCGAGAAACGTGACTTGAATTTAGTTTGAGGTCTTTATATTATGTTTCTATATTTATTTGTTATTTTTTTTTACTTTTGGGGGGCATAGTGGGTTGTTCAAATTAATATGTTAAGTTTTCACTGTAAAATTGAGAATAAAGAAACCTCGTTAGAAAAGTAAAATATTTTACGCACCTTTTCCGGTATCGATGGTGTCGTTTAGATGTGCATTATCAGGCGATTGGTGGGCATCCTGATGCCCTAATGCAGATGAATGGATATCAGTAAGCGATGTATTCCCCGATGCAACTATCACGACGGCGATCAAGTATAAAATACCGATACTCAAGAGATTTCGTCCCCGGTACCGGTAATACATCATTGCTTCTATTGACGTCTATTAGTATATCCACAAATTTGACGTTATGCTTCGACCAAACGTTTGGGTGGGTTTATTTATGATTAATTTTTGTTCGTTGTTTATTGGGGAAAATTATCACGCCGACGAAGATATAGCAGGTTACCTTTAGTATATACCAAGGCTATCTCCCCACGACCGGTGACGTAGACACCCTTATGCACTAATACAGATGAGTGAATATCATTATGGGATATATCCCCGCTATAACTGTCACGAGGGCTATGACGCATAAAATGTCTATACAATTACTAACGTACCAATGAACCATTTATATTCCCCCTCTTGACAAGTAAAGCTAACTACGCGCCTGCCCTGCATCCTAAATTAAACCAAGGTGCAATTGCACCCATAACATAGGCACTCATCCCGGTATTGGAGTCAATATCCTTGACATTTCATCTGTACATATTGAAGCCAGTTTGTTGTTATTGTAGTATCGTGGGCCTATTGAAACGGGGCGACCTTTGGAACTCATCCAGTCAGAGATGACAACACCAAACGACTTAAGTTTGACAATCTATTGCGACACCAGAAAAACAGACCGCCTCGGAACACTACTTAATGCATGTAAAATACACAATCATAAAAGAAATAAAACCTGCATGGATCACATTATAAATCCCTTTAAACACAACAATGACACAACCTAAATCTTAATTTGTTAAACATTTCCTTTAAACCCATAAACCACATATTGTCACTTTAACCCACAACATAGCCTAACATACACATTACACACTAAATAACTAGCCTAACCATTTGGTTAGTTAAAGCATTACACACTCACATACGCACTTTAACACAACAATAGCCTAACGGCCAACTGCACACTAACCAATAGCCTAATCACCTGGCTAGATTAAAGCGACACACACACACACACAAGGACAACTCGTCCCAAAATGACACACACTCTCATACTTACATCATATTCATTTAATACACCCAATCTGAGCTCAGATATACAACCCCCATTTATTTACGTACCGGTAATGTAACTTAATGAACGTTAAAAAGACATTTCAATTATCTAGTACCTGGTCGTGGATCCATGGATTTTAGCAGTTCTGCTCGCGGGACAGTCCAATCGCTCGCAGTACAAATTTATCGTTCACGGGGTATAAATACGGCGCGGATCTCCTCGCTCGTAGATATATAGGGGTGACCAGATATAAATAGCCCGGAGCAAACAACAGGTACTTCTGTACAGCACGAGAGCCTATTGATTACTGACGCACAAGGGCTGATTCAAAACAAAGGAAAACACAGGCCCTTAATTTCACGGTGGGACAGCCGTTTTATTTAAAATGCCAATGAGGGCCAAATGATGCATCTCAAAGCAAGGAGTGCCAAACATGCAAAATATTGAAAAATCAACGTTACTACACCAACAAAAGCAATTGGCGTATACAGTCTGGTGTATATTATGCAATCTTTGTTTTTAATAGTTGTTAAACACCAAATGTTAGAAATTTCTTGAAACAAAGGATGTTCTCAACATTGTAAGCCTAATTAAAACATTCTGAACCAGTAGGACATAAAAAGTGCTTGAAACAAAGGACATTTTTACTTTGTAAGTCTGAACCAGTTTATCGTTTAGTTCTTATAGCTGAACATGTTTTTATAGCTGAAGTGCTCTAAACAAAGGATGTTTTGACTTGGTAAGTCTAATGCAGTGAGAACCAGTTTACCTTTTTAAAGTTTATATAGTTGAACAGGACTAGAAATTTCTTGAAACAAAGGATGTTCTCACTGTGAACGTCTAATGCAGTGTGAACCAGTTTGTATCAGTCAGACATTGCTCTGTTGAAATAACACAGTGAGTCATGGCTCGAGTCAATTCGCTAAATTTGCAGTAAAAGTTTGACTCGAGTCAAAAATTTAATGACTGTGTTACAATTCTTAGTTGAACATAAATAAAAAAGTGCATCAAACAAAGGATGTTCTCACAAAGGATGTTTTGAATATGAACTGTTAAGAATTTTGCTCAGATTTCACTTTGTGATATTAAGGTGTTTAACAATTCCTTTGGGGGTGGGGGAGGGGAGGGGGGAGGCAGGAAGGCAGGTAGGGTTCCTATTTTTGATATTTAATGTTCTAGCTAACTCTACTGTGTTGTACCTTGAATCTGTGTTGTTCTTTATTCAGGTTCGTCGACGAGCAGTGCAAGTTGTTGTCAATATGTACATGTCTAAGACGCAGCCAGGAAAAGTCCAAGTTGTCCTCACTGATAATTTACCTGGCTCTGATAACGGCCAACGAGCCAGTGCTGTTGCCCAACAGATAATTGCTGACCTAGAAAGAGGTAGGTATCTCCATGAGGAGTTACATCTTCCTCAATAAACAATTACCCTACTGTAGAATGTTTATGATGAATGGGCACAGGCCACCAACATATGGGGCCCCGGGAACTTCCCGGGCTAACCGCCTAAAGTTATTTGATTCTTCTGATTTTGTTTATAATAAAATCTTTTTTGTTATAATAAAATTGCCATTTGTGATCGCAATTAGTGACATGTAATACACTGTGTACCCTATAACGTTAGCTCTGCAAAGCCACACAAATACATTTGCTCGTCGGAAGTTTGACTTGCTCAAGTCATAGGGATTGGGGATCATCTACATTGATGATTGCGATGTAGCTTGAATATTGTGTATGTTAATAGATGAGTAATTTTAAGCCAATCCCAGCATAAGTGAGCTAATGTTACAGTAAGATAAAAAGTTCACACAGTAGACGACATAAAGGCTTTGAGTCACAAGGTGATTTGTTGCTGTGCTGCATTTAGTGTGATTTGTTTAGCAGCATTTACCAGAGCTATCATTGCATTTTAAAATATAAAAAAACTTTGTTATATTTTAATATTTTATATATAAGGAGCTATCATCTATGTCCTCATAGGTTAAGGAATGACGTCCTCATTAATGCTATAAGGAACTATTTCGTCTTCAATACTATAAGGAGCTATTTTGTTCTCAATACTATAAGGAGCTATGCCCTCATAGATTAAGAAACTACATCCTCATTAATTCTATAAGGAGCTATATTATCCACATTAATACTATAAGGAGCTATCATCTATGTACTCATAGGTTAAGGAACGACGTCCTCATTAATGCTATAAGGAGCTATGCCTTAATAGATATAAGGAACTACATCCTCATTAATGCTATAGGAAGCTTTTTCGTCTTCAATACTATATAAGGAGCTATGTCCTCACAGATTAAGGAACGACATCGTCATTAATGCTATAAGAAGCTATTTCCTCAATACTATAAGGAGCTATGCCCTCATAGATTAAGGAGCTATGCCCTCGTAGATTAAGGAGCTACATCCTCATTAAGGCTGTAAGGAGCTATATTATCCTCATTAATGCTGTAAGGAGCTATATCATCCTCATAAATGCTAGAAGGAGTTATTTCATCTTCAATAATATAAAGAGCTATGCCCTCAAATTAAGGAACTACATCATTAATACTATAAGGAGCTATTTTGTCTTCAATACTATAAGGAGCTATATCCTCATTAATACTGTAAGAAGCTATTTTCTCAATATTATAAGGAGATTTGCCCCCATAGATTAAGGAACTACATCCTCATTAATGCTATAAGGAGCTATCATCTATGTCCTCATAGGTTAAGGAACGATGTCCTCATTAATGCTATAAGGAGCTATGTCCTCACAGATTAAGGTACTACATCCTCATGAATACTATAAGGGGCTATTTCATCTTCGATACTATTAAGGAGCTTAAGGGAATTGTCTGGTGACGATTGAAGTTGGCATGATTTATGGGATTAAGTTTTTGACTTTTTAATGCTATGCATCATATCCGTACTAGACCTAGCGTTTCAAAATTTGTCTCTCAAATTCTATGACACAGAAATGTGGTATAATATATACAAAGGTATTTCAATATTCTTCTCTTTTTGATTCCTTGAGGTTGTCTCAAGGAATCTATGCAGTTGAGCCGGTGTGTGTGCATGTGTATGTGACGCTTTGCTTGTAAACACGATAAGTACAGACTGCCTGGTCCGATCAAGTTGAAACTTGGTGTGTGTGTTTTTCACTATGAGTACAGGAACCCTATTGTTTTTGGTGCAGATCCACAGTCTTTTTGGGCCAAAACTCTGGGATCAGACCTGGAAATTCCTTTTTAAAGCATTTCATCCAGCATGAATACAATAACTCGGATCCCATTATAATATTTCTTATTGATTTTGAGTCATTCTTTTCAGTATAATGGCGCAATCAATCAATTCATGTAAATTTTCTTTACGTCTTGTTGTATCCTAATCTGTACAGAGATGCAACAATTCCCACTGCTATTGGACTACCTGCCTATGACACAATGGATTGCCAATATGATTTTACATGTATTTAATATTGAGTTTTATATATTTGTTATATTTGGCTTCAAATTGCATTTTCTGTTTGTGAAGCTGAAATATTGAAATTTCATGTGAAATTCATGTGGGTCTGTAGTGCTCTACTCGCTTGGCAGGATTGGCCGACTTTTTAGTGGTTTTCAGTGTTTTTTTTCCGCTGAGTGCCAGTGGCACGTTCTGTGTATCGCCATAACTTTTTCATCTCATCGTATACTCTCAGAATTTAAATATCAGCCATTGCAATGATTTACTTCTTTTATCAGATCTAACAGTATTTGGTGCCTATGACTTAGATGCTAAACACTCTGGATACTCTGGGAGCCATGCACCACGTAAGCTTTCATTCCCCCATCCCACCCCCACCCCATCAATATCAGGGTTAGGAAACCAATATACCTTGACTGTAACATCAGTTCTGAAAAAATCTATCATTTGGTTAACTCATTCAATGTTGCATGAAGACTGAATAATTGTCAGCAACATTGTTAAATCCCTTTTCAACAAGAAGATTGATGAGAGAATCAACAACATTGAATGGGGGAGTGGGGGTGTCCCGAGGAATCTTGTCCAAAATTGTAGGGACTAAAAGTGGAAGTTTTGTATCCATTTGTGAACAGGCTGATACAATATTTCCAGTATCTTGTGTTTATGTCAGATTCACCTTCATCTTAATGATTAATCAAGTTTTTCATGTCCAAACAAATACTATCAGCCAAAGATGTTGTCATTGGTACATTGGTTACAATACTGGAAGGTTGTGTAACCCATTTTAATCATGATGGCATGTGCATATGTGGCACTTTTGTGTTAACACTATACCTCGGCAGCAAAATGTTGGATAATACTTCACACAGTCACACTGGTAGATCTTAATGATCAGGTGTACCATACTCTTAATGTAAAACATATCTTCACACCCAAACTTCTGATAAGCTTCATGCTTTGTTATGATTGTGTTAGTTGAAAGGTGCATTTTAATTTGACAACATTTAATTGCATTAATATTCATTTAGAGTTTGGGGCTTAATTTGAAAATGCTGAGAATGGCTTTTAATAACTAATAATTTCACTCTACTACTCAGTGCATATAAGATTTTTATTTAAATTATTAAAATGACAATATCTTCACACCCAAACTTCTGATTAGCTTCATGCTTTGTTATGATTGTGTTCGTTGAAAGTTGCATTTTAATTTGACAACATTTCATTGCATTAATATTCATTTAGAGTTCTGGGCTTAATTTGAAAATGCTGAGAATGGCTTTTAATAACTAATAATTCAACTCCTACTACTCAGTGCATATAATTTTTTTTGTTTTGCTCACTTTTCAGAAACTGGGGGCTTAAGTGGAGGAGGTACAACAGGCATCATAATTGCTCTCATGTTAGCCACCATCATGGTAGTCTCCATCATATTTGTAATGTTGAGAAAGCAGTGAGTCCTTTGCTATTTTTTTGCTTTGGCGAGGGTGAAGTGCGATATTCGATGCTCCCAGAAAACAGAACATCCCACATGGGTACTTTTCCTCTGTGTTTGTCATGTTCAATAATATTCAGAATGCAGTGAATACTTTGCTATATTTCTTGGTTTGGCGACTGTACTCTGCGATATTCAATGCTCCCACAAAACAGAACTTCCCACTTGGGACTTCCCCCAAAGCAAAATTAGTGAAAGAATAAGATATTTATAACATTCCAATTTAACATTAAACTGTGTTTGATGTTTTCTCATCAGATGTTTCTATTTATTCTTTAAGAAATAAATATATAACCGTTCTACAAGTACAAGAGAAATTTATTAAATTGACACTTATTTTGAGGGTACTTTGCCACAACTGTTCTCAACCTCGACAAGCATCCTTACACCCCAATTCTCACATTTTATTAGTGTCCTTTTCCCCACTTGTCCTCATATTTTGCAGGTGTACCTCTTTCCCACAGTTCTCACATTTGCAAGTACCTCTTTCCAACAGATCTTAGATTTTTCAGTGTACCTCAGATTTACAAGTGTATGTCTTTCCCACAGTTCATAAATTTACATCTTTAGTGTAGGCAAAAACTTGTCCATCAAACCTCCAAGATGCATAGGAAATAAGTTTGATCAGCTTTGATCTTCCTTCAATTAACTTGTGTATTTTAATAAAATATGATTGCACCATCCCTACACATCCCTACACATCCCTACACATCTATTAATCTAAGTGCCCCTAAAATATAGGTCTAGACCAGGGGTCCCAAATAGCAGCCTTCGGGCCAGATCTGGCTCATCAAGCCAATCCTATTCCCCCCCCCCCGAAAAAAAAAAATGAAAAGCCGATTGCTAAATGGGAAAAAGACTGGAGGTTAAACAAGTGTCAGCTTCAAGTTCATTGATACTTATCGCTGTACTTAAAACATTAATGTCGCCACCCCTTCTCAGAGACTGGTATTGTTTCAGCAGAAACTGTCATCTTTGGCAGTTGTACAAGTGTTATTGTGAGCTGCCAATCAGCACACTTGGCCCACAACTTAATTGATTCCTTGCCGGAGGCAAAAGGAATCTATGCAGTCATGCTTGTGTGTGTGTGTATGTGTGTGACACCTAGCTTGTAACCATTCTAAGTTAACAATGCAAGGTCCGGTAATTATTATACTTGGGTGGTAGATTGCCCATAATGAGTAGACGGTCCCTATTGTTTTGTTTTTGGTGGAGGTCAAAGGTCATCTGAGGTCAGCAGAGGTCAAAAGAAAAAAAACCTTGTAAACACAATAGCTTGACTCGGGAAAGTTCAATTGAGTTCATACTTGGTATATATGTTAGTCATGGTGAGTAGATGAGCCCTAGTCATGGTGAGTAGATGATCCCTATTGTTATTGTCTTGTCTTGTCTTGTCTGGTACTATGCAAACACCAACTAGTGGTTATCACTGCATAGAGGACAGCATGCAAC
>JAODFY010175482.1:0-10844 GCA_027580055.1 Paracaudina chilensis | reverse complement strand
TAAATTTCTAAGCTAAAAAGTACATTTTCTGGAAGAAGATTTTATATTTGTTTTTATTATTCATATTAAGTATGGTAAAAAATAATATTTGTACCATTTCAACGTGTAATGAACAACAGCGAAGAATAAAAAAGAGCTCACGTTATAATTATTACCACGTGCTTAATTAAATTAGAAGTATTTTTTAGCATTTTCAGATAATGACCTCAAATATGAATTTAATGAACTTTGACCCACAATTCTTGAACACCACTGATGATTCCATACCAATGGATATTTTGTTCAAAATCCATCAAAGCATTACTTACAATTTATAAGCATGTTTAAGAGTAATATTTTTTTCGTAAAAACAATACCACTTTTTTACCTCAAATTTCTTAACAACCCAAATTCACCGATGTATAATGATTATTGTATGTATCTTTTGTCATTATGATTTATTCCTGGACGAGATGAGACTTTTAAGACAATGATCTTAGAGCTCAATTACATTTGGCTTATAATTCATAAATACCACTGATGATTCCATACCGGAGGATAATTGTATGCAAATAAAGATACATTACTCATTGTATTTACCACTTTCTAGGGGTACACCCGCGGAGTGAATTTGATCAAGGGACGGTCTTTTGTTCATCTGTACCTTTGTGCATTCCGAACAATATTACATGGAACTCAAAGAGTAAGAAGTTGACTATTGACAACAGCCAACCGAGGAAAACAATGTCGTTATGTTCTGAAGGCTGTAAGCTACTTACAGATATTAAAGATGAGTCTGTTGTTGTTGTATGTATATCAGGACCAGCACGAACTGGTAAGTCCTACTTTGCATCACAACTTCAAGATGGCATTTCTTTTAAAGTAGGGCACTCTGCCAAATCAGAAACCACGGGTATATGGATTGCTGTTGGAAAAGAATCCATCAATGTTGGTGGTAAGAAAGTCAGATTAGTTGTGTTAGATGCAGAAGGTTTGGGTGGTGTAACCACTGACGATAGTGGCGGTGATGACAAATGGGATAGAAAGACATTCTCCCTCAGTGCCCTGCTTAGTTCATGTTTTGTATACAATAGCAGGGGGCCCCCAAACAATGATGATCTAGACAAACTAGCTTTCGTTGCTGAATTCAGTAAAACCATTTTCCACGAAACTCAGCATTTAAACGAAAAAGATATCAATGAAATATATCGGCAAAATGCGCCTGATTTTATTTGGCTATTAAGGGATGTTTACTGTGAACCTGAAATTAAAGGAAAGACTTGTGAATGGACGGAATATGTTAATGATGTGGTACTTGCTTGTAAAAAACATGAAGACGAAAGAAATTCTGTTCGGAATGCTATAACTGCAACATTTCGGTCAGTTACTGCTATTGCTATACCCTCACCAACATATGACAAGGATATTAGTAAAAACTTATCAGCACCGGAAAATCAAGCAAAAATAAACCCCCAATTTCTCAAATCGATACGAGACGCAAAGTCTAATATTTTATCTCAATTACACATCAAAAGAATTCCAGGAAGTGACGTATCGGGGAATCAGTTAAACGAATTATTGTCTGTTTATCTAACAGCAATTAATGATGAATGTGACAAGTTAAAAATTGGCTCATTATGGGATGCAGTAAAGAATTCTCAGTTGAATATGTACCAAGCAAAAGCGTATCATTCATACCAAGAGAGAATGGAGGCAGTTGAGCTTCCTTTAGAAAATCAAGAATTGGACCAGAAACATAGAGATGCCAAAGAGGAAGCAGATCAACTGTTTGAGAGCTTTACCATTCGATTTGATGAAAGTGTAAAAAAATCTCATAAAACAAATCTCCTTAAAAACCTAGAAACATCTTTCATACCTTACATACAAAATAATGAAACGGAGTCATATGCCTACAATAGCAAAATAACGTTACAACTGGAAAAAGATGAATTGCTTCATTTAAAAGACCACATAGAAACGATCAACTGTAACAAATTGTGTTCTGCTCAAAATACAATATTGTCAAAATATGCATGTACTGCGAAGGGCCCAAAGAAAGAATTGGTTAAAACCGAAGGACAAAATCGAATTAACAACACGCTAAAAACGCTACGTGATTCTTTAATATCATTTGCCAAACTTAGAGCTAAAGAGGTATGCAAACAAAAATTAAAAGAAACCATTGGAACCATCGAAAATAAAGGCATGCCTTACGAAATAGATCAAATTCAGAGTACCATGAAAACTATCACGGAGGACTGTATGATTGTTTTACAGAAAAGCATTTGTTACACATGTACTGATTGTATGACATGCAAAAGAAATTAGACGAAATTTTAAAACCCGAATTTGATGATTATTGTCAAATAAACTATTCTAAATCCGAAGATTTTTGCGATGAAAAAGCTTCAGACCTTAAAATTAAACATTTCAAGCCCCTAGCTGATTGTGCTTTAGAAAGTAGTTATTCTGATTTTGAAAAAGCAAAGAAGACAATTTTTGAACATTATGACCAACAGGGTGTGGGTCCTGCAAAGAATATTATTAAAAATAAATATCTCAATGGAATTGATAACGAAATGGAAACAATGAGAGGGATAATTGTTAACGCTGCATTGATAAAAGCTCTTACTACAGACAGTTTTCGCGAAATAACAAACAAAGGTCCGTATGACGAGGACTATTTGCTGAAACAATTAAAGGATGCCGTCGAAATAGAAACAAATGTTTTTATGACCAAGTGCAAAGGGATAGCCGAGTCACACGTTGTTTCATTTAGAAAGATTTTAATCTTGTTTTTAGAGGACAAAAAAAAGGATGCCCTTAAAGAAAACTATTTAAAATCTTTTTCAAGTTGTAACAAATTAGGAAAAAGTATAATGGCTCAGTTTGAAAACGGTTGCAAGGAGTTGGTAAATGACATCACCAATCAAGATTTGCACACCCCATTAGATGTCCATAAAAAACTTGAAGATCTACAGGATGGGATAAAAAGTAAATATGAAAAGAAAGCCAAAGGTCCGGCTAAAGAAATAATAGAAGAAATTCTCTGCAAAAATATTAGTACATATTTAATGGTTATCACAAAACAAATAGAAGATGAATCTCTCAGAAAAGCTTTGCTCCTGTATCACAAGAAGCTGGAAATAATCAGGGAGTTGTTTCCTATTGATGTATCCAACTTTGAGTTGGAACACAAAGAGGCAACTAAAATAATTAAAGGTATATTTGATAATAGGAATTCAAATATTGACATATTGGCAAACATAATGAATTACGGGAATTTTGAATTAGTTATTCATAACTTTGAAAAATCGATAGCGCAATGTAATGAAATTTCTGAAGACGTCATTACTAAGTGCAAAAACGAATTGTCCAAATTGAGGCCTATAGATAAGGAGAAAGATACCACGGAAACCCAATTAGGACGAATAAAGTTTCTTAGTGAAAAAAAAGAAACTTACGTTATTGAGTATAATAAAAGGGCTAAGGGTCCGGCAAAAAACATTTTCCAAGAAATATGTAAAAAGGAATTTGAAAAACATATTTCCTGTGTTGAGAAAAATGATTTAGACTTTAGATTTAGGACTTTAGTGACTACTTATCGTGAGTCATTGAACACATTCATTTCCGAAGGCCCACACGGTGAGAGTGAATTGAGAATTATGTCTTCTAAAATGAGGGATGATATTTCTAAATCATTTAAGGAATTGTTCAAAGACACTGAAGACACATATTATAAAACAAATGAATTGATGTTAAGGAGTACGTTAGAGGATACCGTCAATTATGTACAAAACAAGAACTATAAATTATCTCAAAAAAAATGTGATTCGACCAAGAAGAAAATTTTAGATGATGTGGTTACACACTGTACACAAATAAAGAAGGACAAAGCCCCAAGAAACGATTTAGGAGATCTTAAAAAGCCATATATGTCTAAATATGATGATATTGCCAAAGGTCCTGCAAAGAAAATTGTCCAATCAACTTTAGAAAAAGAAATCGATAACAAAATATTTGACACCAAAAGAGAAATTGTAGATAATGCATTTGATAACACTTTACAAAAGTACAAGACAATAATAGAAGAACTCATTAAGGGAGAAAAATGCCAGAGTAAAGGATTAGTAAGACAAGATTCTGACGCTACACTAATGAGAGACAATTTTGATGAACTGTGCTTGGGATGCGAAGGAAAATATATGGAAACAAAAAAAAACAGCTAATAGATTTGATAAATGATAAAAAGATTCAGTGCGACGCTACTTTAAGAAGAATATCCCAAATAAAATGCGAAGAAATTGCTCAGATAGTTATGAAAAACATTAAAACGGTGTGTGAAGCTACGGGAAAAAAAATGCAAAATACTGAAATAAAAGATATGGAATATCCACAACTAGAATTCATAAAAGCGAAATCAGATTCGTTGTCGGAGTTTGATAAAAAGGGGTTCGGGTTAGCAAAGAACGAAGTAAAACAAGCTCTACAACACAACATTGAGTATTGCCTTTCAAATACATTAACATCAATTAAGCATATAATACTTATGAAAGCAAAAGATAATTTTAGTGCAAAAACAGCAGAAATTTCCAAATTGGGACCGTACAAAGATTCAGAGCTTAAAAGTAAGAAATGTACGGCGGAGGAAGAAGTTACTGCTGACTTTGATAACATATTTAAAACGTTTCATGACTGCAATGAATGGCGCCAACAATTAAGTAAGTATATAAAAGATTCCTACCATGATCTTGAACAAATAAACATAAATCAGTCTCGTAAAATGTGTGAGTCTGTTTTAAAAGGTCTTTCAAATGATAACTTATATATAAAAAAGGCAACGTTGATACGAAAATACAACAAATTAGCCAAAGGACCTGCAAAAGATATTGTTCTACAGGAAGCCGATGAAAGAATTAATGTTTATTATGAAAGCTGGGCATGCACATTTAGGGTATTAACCAGTCCTTTGGCTTATGCTACTGAAAAGTAAGTCAGTACAGCCGTTACTTGAGATTTACGCCTGGATTGACGATCACCATGCAACTAAACAAAAGTATGTGCACCATTTAATGATAGTACTCTAAGATTCTATTGCTAATTCTTTCTTCTTTCTACGTAGACATATACTCGGAGCTTTGAGCTCTTGATTCAGAGAATGTACAATTCGTTGGTGCACAAATTGCACTGTACAGATCTGCGCACGCGCGAATTATATTGATTCATAACATTCTATTTAATGAAGAAATCCTTTTTTTGACGATTCAGGTTCCAAACATGTTTGTTACATAGATATAAAAGATATCGTGTATGGCGGAATGAATTATTATGGTCACTAACTTTTCTACGAGATTATCTACTCTCATTAAATCATGTATAATATATTTATTTATATGCAGCATAATGTTTAAATCCGTACAACATTAAAGGTGGACATTTATTGCAAATTGACGTGAGCTTCCTGTACCGCCAAAAAATAAAGCTTTACTATTTTATATGTGCTTACATAGAGTTCGTTGCAAAACTTCCCCTGATCAATGGTAGCTTGCCCTTCCACGCAAGTATGTGCCGAATGTAACCTGGTAACGGCCCATACAAGTTTGAATAAATACACTGCATCTGTGAGTATCTTGTCCAAGGACTCCAACACAATTATCTCATCAGGAATTGAAAGCGTTTCTTGTATCTTAATCCAATTACTTAACCGCTTGACAGATTTTCAAGCCCAGAAGCAGGGTTTTCTGAAATCTAGTATATTTCACTAATTCCACTATTACGGCCGAAATATGTTAAATGCGTAACATTTGTTGGCTTTCGTCTGAAATCGCATTGCCACTAGAATTGAGTTGTTCAATTTACATTTTTACATTGATTATTTTTTTGAAAAAAATGTATAAAAGAAGTATTGCATATGTTATGTTTGTTATGTACATCACATAATACATTTGATGTTTGTTTCAGTTTTGTATAATATTTTACCATCTATATCATCCTGTTTCTAATAAAAATGAACACAAATATGAACATAACGAAGACTGCAACAATTATACCAAAAATTGCAGGAATTTGTCAGAATAACAAAGAACATTATATCATTAAAACTATGTTATATATTAAAATAATGTTAGCATTTTGGAAAACAAAACGTTTTCCGCTATTATTACTTATATTTTATTATATTTACAGAGATCCTAACAAATGTTTAATTTTACAAAATAGGTATGCCGTGTAAAATAGTGCATCAAGATATACAAATAGATAGTACAAACGATGTCAGTTAGTCGATGTCGATAACTTTATATACATTCTCATTATCTTCGGTCATACATACATATCTTGTCTAATAAGAAGTTATCATGATGTATCCTTACTTCGTTTATATTACAAGAGGAAATAAAACATTTCATCAATTAAATATTGAACCCATATTGTAAATTCCTGAAGTTCTTACGTGTTTTACTCTGACTAGAGTTTTCAGCTTCAATATACAATTTAAGTTTATGCCAAAATGATGGTAACATATTCATTTGACAGCAAAATAGATACAATTTAACGTGAATTATCAAAAAAATAATAGGATGCTGAGTATCAGGCGTGTAACCAAAACAAATTATTTCAAAAGTGAGATCAATATTATCATGCCTCATGATTGATGTTATTGATGACCAGAATAATTTAACAACTCTACAATCGTTAAAAAACAATGAAAATATGACTCATCCTTTTCCTTACAAAAGGAACATAATGGTTAATCATTTGATAGCGATAGAGATACTAATTAAGACCCAATATTCTATGGAGAAAACGCTGCTGAAAATAACGAATTTTGAAATCCCTAAGAAAGGCGGCAATACTCCAAACAGAAGGCCTAATAATTTTACACCATTTTGACTGACACCTCGGCAACATTATCCGTGATATGTCTTTTCTTTGAAAACATTTTCCAACGATAAGGGATTGCATTAATAATTGCAAAATACGTCATAAACGGAAATCCTATAATGATATACTTCCTACAGAAATTGTCATATGAAAGAAAATAGCCATTGTTTTTTAAGAAACTTTTGACATTTTTCAAGACCAATTCTCGCTCGTAAACCATGTTGTTATCAATTGTAACATAGGTATTATTAAGTATAATTTGATCTTCACAATGCTCAGTTGGAGCACAAAAGATACTCTTTGACCATGCTTGACAGATTTGTTTGATGAAAGAATTTGAAATATTTTCTATGTCCATACTAGTAAAGTTACATTTGAACAAAAACTCAACACCGAAACAACGTAATTCCCGATGTCGATAACTGTTGCTTCATATAATCACGTATCGGCTGTAATTTTTCACAATTTTTAACAATTACATATTCGTAACAGATAAACATATTCGTAACAGATAATTTTAGTTTAAGGTGCCTTGTAAGGTTTGTAAAATTTAAAAACAAATTGAAAAGGGGGTTAAGCAGGCGCGGATCCAAGGGGAGGCTTTTTTGGTTGCTAAAAAATACTATATATAGGACAAAAAATAGCTGTATTTTTGCAGGAAAGTAAACATTTGACTGTTAATAATTGATAATTTGTAGGCCTAATCATGAGAGATGTACACCTAATTCGAGTAAGTTTAGATATTGTATAGGAAATTTGATACAAGGTAAATATCATCTCTTTGAAAGCAATATACTGGCAGCGGAGAATTAGTAGCAAGGTCAAAACAGTGACATGCCGACAGTGGCCAATGTGGCGGCGATATGGCGATTGTTGCAATAATGAATCAGCGACATGCGGCATGGGCGCTGATCCTCGTGGGACACATTCCCCACTTTTGAGGCTGCGGGGGACCCCCCCCCCCCGGGCACATCTCTCATGATCCTATTAATTTCTAGGTTTCCATGCAAACATTCAATCTTAAATTAGGAAGGGTAACCTAAATAGTTATTTTACTAAAAAACAATAATATGGAATGTTATCTACTTTATTAGTTGCTGATGTTAATAACACATGTATTAGCAACTTCTATGTGGTAGGTAGAAATGATGTATATACATTTCTGTATTAATGTGAGGGATTATGTAGGGAATATGGCCTTCCAATTTTCATATATATATATTGGGTGGAATATTAATTGAAGGTATCATTATAAAGCATATTTAGACCACTATGTTATGTAATAATTGTAATGGTTAAAAGGTACAATTGCAAACAATTGTAAAACTAATATTTGTTTTACTTCTTGATACTCATGGAATCATTCATTTTTTTTTAATTTGTGCAGAGATAAATAACTACCAATAAATCGTGATGGACCAAAAAAAGTTTATTGTCATATGTTAATTTATCAATTAATCAGCATGTGCATGAAAAAGAATAGTAAAAAGTGCATCACAATTGACAGAAATGTGGTATTTTTTTTAAAGATTTCCGATTACTGCAATTTCAAAACTAGAGGGCAACTAAAGAGTTGCTGATCTCATCGCTTAATCATGTGCAATGTCCGTATGTACAAATTCACGGATAATTTTAGACCATAACATTAAAGTGCAGAACTTGACAAAGTTATGTTGCTTTTAAATCGATCAGCCTAATCTGAAGAGACAAAAAAAACAATGTTATTTGCAGTATGATAATGTGACTGATTTGTGACCTCAAATGTCCCCTGATGACCTCCCAAATTTTCACTGCTGTAAATCAAACAATGTTTAGTAATTTGACTTCAATTGACCCTTGTTGACCTCCAGATGACCAAAAATACATATTTTCCCCAAAACATTTTCTGATAATTTCTGCTAAAAAAGTTTGAAATTTTGGTTTTAAAAAATCATTCATAAAGTTTTGTAGCTATGCTCAATATTTTTTTCAAACCTTCATAAATTTGTTCATAATTTTCAATAAAAGTGTGCAAGATTCACCTTTTTGTCACATTTGAAATTAATCATTCATATGGTTTTGTAGCTAAGCTCAAAAAGCATTTTTGTCCCAAAATTTGACTAATTCCCCCCCCAAAAAAAAAATTTCCCCATTTTTGTTATCGTAGAAAAACTGTGCAAATATGTTTTTTGTGGTTAGGAAGGGGTAGGGTGTGAGGGGATTGGTGTGTTGTATAATCCTACAAATGTAGGGGTGCGGAGGGGTAGTAGGATAGGGTGGTGGGGAGTTTGGGGGCGGGGTAGGAGAAGTACTGGCATGTTGTAAAATCCTACGAAGTGTGGGAGGAGATCGTGGATGGTGGGGGCGCGGAAGAGGAGCGGGTAAGTTATTATTTATGACAGCAACGTAGGTATGTACTGACCACAGTACTGATGCTAAAGGTTCATAATAGGTCATTCTACCAAATCGTTTGAAATGTCTTTTCCAGATATTAAAACAATCATTTAGCATAAATGAATAATCATATAACTGTTGGAAAGACAAAATATCCAAAAAAATCCAAAACAATGTCCAATTATAATTTATTTACTGATTTGTCAGCAAATCCTGACGTTCTACAAGGTTTTCAAAACGTACACTGCTGGTTAGATCTTTTCTTCAATATCATTACATCTGTATCCGTCTGCTTCACCCGACCGTCAATATCTGGTCCAAAGCCCTCCAAAGCCAAGTGATTCAAAGAAATTAAGCTTGATACATGTCTATTTGTTATGTCATGGGTGCACATCCCATGGGGATGGGGGGATATATACCCCAAATTTTTGGAGATGATCCCTTTGACTTAAATATTTTCACACAGTAAATTTCTGCTTAGGGCCTAGCATTCGCAACACCCACTTTCCCCCAAACACACACACACTTTTTTGCATGGATATATGCCACTGGTTACATCGGTTTAGTTGAAAATCGTTTTTTGAGATAGGATTTTATTTCTGGTGTGCATCTTCTCACAAGATCTGCCGGTAGGTTTTGTATCATGTCAGAGGTTGAGATGTTGATTATGCGATGGATAACACTGCTACAAAAGGAGAAGTGATCCAAGGACAAAAGCTGCAAGAAGATAATATGTTCAGATATCATATTAACACAATTTTATAGTGAATAACTGGATGTCCAAGTAATATAAGACCAGTTAAATTCATTCATGTGGTTTTCATCATTCAGTAGTTATTCACCTGCAGACATAAATCAATGTTCAAACTAATTAAAAAAGTAATAACAACAAATATAAATTCACCATTAAAGGCAAGCAGTTCTTGCCCCGAGTAGGCTAGAAATATGCTAGACTGCTAGTTAAATTCATTCATGTGGTTTTCATCATTTAGTAGTTATTCGCCTGCAGACATAAATCAATGTTCAAACTAATTAAAAATGTAATAACAACAAATATAAATTCACCATTAAAGGGCAAGCAGTTCTTGCCCCGAGTAGGCTAGAAATCTGCTAGACTGGTCATTTGCTGTTATGTATGGGTCACTGTATGGGTCACTGGCCAATCACAGATTTCTTTAATTTGGGGCCAGAATTGAATACAAGTCACCATGAACATGTCATGCATGCCTTTAACGAACATATTTCAAACACATTGTACAACAATCTGTACATTGATCAAAACAGTAGTCTTACAGAATATGAACTGTTGTATCCTATTTAAGTACAGAAAACACAAGGTCATAGCTCAGGAAGATAGTTTTGGAAACCAAAATTGAGATATTTTTTTATTTATTTTAACTTGGATACAAACCAATAAATCATCCATATCTAGATTTCAATCTCAAATTTCAAAATGAAGCTTAAATAAACACCATCTGACCTGATCTATGTGTGTTGTTTCAGATCTTTGTGTAAATGGCTCGCATTCCAAGTACAATTGTTTGAGGTTGACATGACATTCTAAGGCAGTGGTTAGAAATTCTCCTGAAGACTGGTTCTTTACCAAATCA
>JAODFY010175371.1:0-10845 GCA_027580055.1 Paracaudina chilensis | reverse complement strand
GGGGGGGCAGTCTGCCCCCCGCCTCGGTTTTACGTGTACGAACACATGGAGACCTTACGCTACTACTTCCCAACACGAGGAGACGACAGTGGCGAAACTACCCAAAGCAACGCCCAGGGCAAACACTCAAATGGCGCACGCCCCCCGTATAATACACATCCTAGTCCCCATAGTGTGTCTATCGAATTATGGTAAGTAACTAAAGATTCATCTTCTTTGCTTTCGCTGAAGCGAATACGTCTATGATATGCTCAGTTAGTTTTTCGCCTCTTCTGAGGGAATTTCAGCAGAAGACAGAATATTATAGGCCTGAAATGTTTTTAACAACTGAAGATGGCGCCCCCTTCGAGTAGCGCCCAGGACACGTGCCGGGTCGTGCCCTGCCTGCTCCCACCCTAGTTACGCCACTGGAAGGGGAACAATATACATTCAACTAATTATAACAGTGCAATCGTGTCACATGCTACGACTAATTAACAAATCAAGTTAATCAACACATTTTTAGCCTGTTCTGGGAAATGACACAAAGTATTAGTTAAAATTACATCAGCATTTTTTATATTCATTAGGTTAAAGGGGTAATCACTTCATAAGTGTATGATACAACAGGGGTACTTGTCCCACTTTTCATACTTAAAAAACATCATGAGATCTCAAAATAAAAGATTAAGAGCAACTTGCAAGGTTTGGGAAGTGTCAATACCGGCAATCTAGGAAGTAAAGCAAATTACTAATTTATTATAACAAATTACCTAATTTGTAGTAACAAAATACTAATTCATTCCCGAATTTGTTATAAAGAACAAATTACTAATTTATTTCTGGCCATGGGCTAACTCTGGGATATGATTGTGGGCCACACATGGGCAGTCAATTGATTTTATATATTTCATTATAAAAGGTTATTCATTGAATGTTAAAGGTGGGCCAGATGACCCCTAGGTGCATATTATATGGGCACACATTCATGGGTCAATGAAGGGATTATTAAGATGTGGACCATATGGGCTATAGGTGGGCTCAATATGAACAAATGTAACATGGGCATATGATAGTTCATAACGATGGGACCCATTCAGGCCATCTACATTGGGGCCCATGGATATAACCATAGCTAACCCATACTTAGCTGCACAAATGTAACATGGGCATATGTCAGTTCATAACGATGGGACCCATTCAGACAATCTACATTGGGGCCCATGGATATACCCATAGCTAACCCATACCGAGCTGCACAAATGTAACATGGGCCTACGATAGTTCATAATGATGGGACACATTCAGACAATCTACATTGGGGCCCATGGATATGCCCATAGCTAACCCATACTGAGCCCACAGTAAACCATCATTTGTCCCATATAACAATACTTTGCTTAGTGGTGGGTTTTATATGTTGCCCATCTGGGACAAAACAAATGGTCCACAGCAGTTAAACATGTCATCAAAATAAATGGCATTGATGCATTTGGGGGAACAAAAGCAATTTCTATGTAATTTGTTATTGCAAAAACAAATGACAGACTAAACTTATGACTCTAGTTGTGTCATAATGTTAAGGGGTCTCCTATTACATCTTGCTTTATAATCAGTCAAGTTTTTTTATCACAACAATAATCTCATTGATAAATTTTCAACAGTTTACGATACGATACAGGGAAAATGGATGGCAGAAAAAAGGAGACTACAACTGATAAAATACAAAAGAGAAAGAACTTGGTTTGTACTTTGCTTGTTATTTCGTGGTATCTGCTTCAGAGATGATCTTATGGAATTTACATATAAAAGGGCCAGCAGGTCTTTGTGGAGAAACATGTTTCTTTTTCTTCTTACATCTAGCCCAGTTAAACTGTACCAAACTAATAACATACCTCTCAAGTAAGTAACATTTGTTTCTTTACATTATTTTTTTCACCTGGCACAAAAAAAATACATTACTGATTTTTTTAAAACTAAATGTATATGACAGTTCAGCATGTTTATGTACAAAGTTATTTACAGAGAAATGTTTTACAATGACAGCAATATCTTAAATACACATATTATACATAGGTGAGGACTAGCAGCTAAAAAGGAAGCTTTTGTACAAATTTTAATTAACAAATAATGCATGAAAACGGCTAAATGATACGGGATAAGATTAGAGGGATGTCATGATCAAGGTGATTGTGTGTGTCTTTGATCAACAGCATTGATAACAGTTGTGAATGTTAACAGCATTGGTAATAGCTATGAATCAAAGTTCTTTATCGACAGCACTGATAAGCTATGTAACATACATTCATTATCAACAGCATTGGTAGCAGTTGTGAATTAAGTTGAGTATCAACAGCATTGATAATTGATATGATTTAAATCTTTTTTTATCAACAGCATTGGTAAATGACAGGAATACACATGCTTTATCAACAGGTCTGGTAATAGCTGAGAATGTGAGTTCCTTGTCAACAGCACCGAGTTGGAAAGTCATGTTCTGTATCCACCAACACCGGTACAGTTGTACATGCATGTTATTATCAACAATGCTGGTAACTAGTTGTGGACTGATGTTCTTTAACAGATGCATTGGTCACATTTGTGAGTGCATGATTGGTATCAAGAACATTGGTAACAGTTATCAATGCATGTTCTTTATCAAGAACATTGGTAACATTTGTGAATGCATATTCCTTGTAAACACTGGTCAACAGTTGTGAAAACATGTTCCTTATTAACACTGTGAAAACATGGTCCTTATTATCACTGTGAAAACATGTTCCTTATCACTGGGCAAGTTGTGAATGCATGTTCTCTATCGACAGCATTGGTAACAGTTGTGAATGCATGTTCTCTATCAACAGCATTGGTAACAGTTGTGAATGCATGTTCTCTATCAACAGCATTGGTAACAGTTGTGCATGCATGCCTGTTATCAATGTCACTGACAACACTGAATGCAATGATCCATAGTCCATTCATATATAATGATATATAACTTTACTGCTTATACTTAAAAAACATTATTTCATTTGGAACAAAATCTGCACCTATTAAGTTTGGTGGTCATGCATTGCTCATGATACCTACCAATGATGGATACAATACATATCAATGTTGAATGTATGTTTGGTGGCTATACTCATGATGCATACCAAAGATGAATACAATATATGCCAATGATGAATGCATGCTTGGTGGCTACAACCATGATACCTACCAATGATGTTGTTTTGAAAGCAAGTCATAACACCACTAACTCACAACTAACAGTTACTTCCCAAACATAAAGTAAATTTTATAGCACAGATACACTGCAACACTTTTCACAACTGAACACAATGTCGATTAGATTTCTCTCTGCCATTTTTTCTGGCTGAGAATTCTTTTTAAGGTTACCCCATAGTAGTTTCCTTAAACTAATAGGCTGGATCACCATCTACTGGTTTAAGATGATGAAAAATAATTTGAAAGAAATTGGATTGCCATAATTAAAAGAAAGTAAGATTTCTGCATGAACTATATACGATAATTACATATCCTATTGATATATAACATACAAATAAGTTATGGAAATGAGAACATACATAAATGATGTGCTGGTGGTATTTCATCATTCCCAACAAACAAATCTAAACTGTGAAACGAGATACCCACAATGCATTGCAAGAGCAGGAAAGACCTGTTGACCATTTGGGTCAGCTAGAGATTAAACAGAAATTAAACAGAAGAAATTGCTTAAGAAACCAAAAATATTTGATTACCAGATAGATACTTGTTGCATCCTGTGCTTCCCTCACTTCATGGTCCTTAAATTATTTCAATGAGGGGCAAGGCCCTAACAGCATATGAGGTGACCAGTCTAGACGATACCTAGTCTACTCGGGGCGAGAGTTGTTTACCAGCCCCATACATAACAGCACATGAGATGACTAGTCTAGCATGTATCTAGCGAGAGTTGTTTACCTTTAAAGTTACATAAAAAATTTGGCTGTAACTGACATTAAGAATGTTCATTTTGGTTTTCCAGACAACATCACAATATGTAGTTTTGTTGGTGAGGCTATGAGGAATTGGTTTTTTATGAACTTGCGAGAATGTGGGACACAATCTCGCAATTAGGTGAATTCCCCAGAAGAAATGACACTTTTTACCTGACCACCATAACACTAGACTTGAAGAACTTGTTGTTTCTTTCCAACTTTGTAATTAATAAAATAAGTGGAAAAGAAACAGCCTAGGCATCAAACACCAACAATGGACCATGCTAAAAATCCTCTTCAATAAGGACTCCTGGGAGCATGTGTTTGGGTAATTTTGTGGAGTAGGCATTGCTGTCTACTGGGGCAGTGCCACAACAGGCTGCGTAGTGTGACTTAAAGCAAGGACACACAGCAGGGTCAGAAGCCCAGGCCACTGAAAGTAGCCACAAAAATAGTACTTAATAAACATTTTGAAAATCAAAAATCTCATCCTTGAATAAATTACAAGAAAATATGAATTCACAAAAATATGATACATTCTAACATTTCTAACATTAATTATAGGTATCCAAAATATGAAGAAGGTTTGAGTGTAGATTTATATATAATTTTTACTGCCGTTTTACCTTGGTATTAAAATAAAAGCCCAAGGGACATTAATGCAAAAAAGAAATCGAAATTGTTGTGTAATAAAAATTACTACAACTGACTGTTATATTAAGGAAAAAAAAAGGTGTTTGATTGTTCTAATCTGACCGGCCATGTTTTTTGGTCTCAAACTGTGCATGTTTTGTGTTTTTTTGCATCAGAAATTTTCATGTGAAGTCAGAATTGCTTTCTTTTGAATATTATTTACTTTGTTCCATTACATGTGCAAGCCCTCCCCCCACCCCCCAAAAATCTGACCGATCCAAAATATTAAAGTACATCTATGTTACAAACTATTTTTGTTTGGCCTAAATTTTGGGATGCAAGATGAGTAGCATTAGATTCTTTGACATATGGGCTAGCCACATACCTGCAATGTTCCCATCTTTCATTGGCCCCAGCCACTCTTTATACTATCTACCCTATTTACTCTATTAAACACCCCGGGGGCGTGAAATTTTCCAAAAGGGAGGTGTTTATTGGAGTCAAATTTACCAGCAATGAAGCAGTACAGATTCGCGGCAATCACGGGATGTAATATTTTTAGCGTGATTGACATCGACCAAAAATTTAGCAGAAACATTCTTTTGCGGCAGGATATGGGACTTGATGAGATTTTGTGGCAATAAGGTAGGACAATTTCATTTTACTCTGTTCTCTCTGGAATTCAAAATTTCACTACATGCAATGTGGCGAAAAAATCAAGGGGGGCATTTATTAGAGAGGGGCGTTTAATGGAGTAAATACGGTACCAACCTTCAAACCAATTTCATTACAGACTTAAGATTAATCTAAATTTGATAGATGTCACATTTTTGTTTTAATCCACATAAAATCATGTCTACTATTTTGTGAACACTTCAGTCTTGCTTTTATCTGCTTCAGTGATTTATCCAAGATGGATGGATAATCATTTGAAGAGCAGGTGCTGTATTTGTGTTCATTTAACGTGTTCTCCTTCAATGGCACCTAACCTGTATTTAATGGCTCCTAACCTGTATTTAATGGCATCTAACCTGTATTTAATGGCATCTAACCTGTATTTAATGGCACCCTACAGGTATATACTGGCATCTAACATATATAATATATATATAGCTCTTTTAATTAAGTTGTTTTCGCCATGAAGTCATCCAGCCATGTCGTAAGCCCTCTGTACCCTAATTGGTCACTTAGCAACGCATTGTGTTTACACTATATTGCAGTTTACAAAGTTTTTTTGTGTGCAACAGTCTATCTATCACTATTGCTGAAGAAGGATAGGATATGTGTTTATTGTCATATGCAGCATAAAAATTACAATACAATGAAACTTGAATAGATTTGTCCAGCAGAAAGAAAGAAAACAAACATTCATTCATTCAGATCCTGAGAAACCAAAAAGGTTCCAGAGAAACCAAAAATTTTAAGTCAAATATATATTCATATTCCGAAAGTCAATAATGAGTTGGTGTTTACATATATATATATATATATATACATATATATATACATATATATATACCTAAAGTCACACAGTACAGATTTTGATTTTTTTACAAACTTCCAAAAATGTCCATGTCTGGTCTAAAACTGTGCCATACTTTAACCCAAGTATTTAATAATGTATCACCCTCAAACATACTGTCTACCATTGGAACATACACCCAGTAATGACCCCTACAATCCCATCCCCCTTGAGTGTGTGGGAAAAAGATCCTATTTTTTTTTAAATAACCAATCACTTTTCATTTTGCCTGCATCATTTAACATTCAAACTGCTCTAAGATATATTCTGCAACTATTATTAGACTACTTCAATAATCTGAATGTTCATTCTGGGCACAAACACAGCAGAAAACCCTCACAAACAAAAACAACTCAACAACAGATTCAAAATAACTTTTCTTACAAAGTTACAATGAAGAACGGCAAATACAAGCCCACTTTTGGCATATGAAAGCACACGTCTGGGGATTTACACTTGTTGAAAATAAAAAGCTTCTTGAAGAGAGAAAAAAAAAAAACACTCCTCCTATATTGCTATTTTAAGATAATTTTTTAATTTTAATAATTTTTTTAAGATAAAAATCATGAAAGTATTTAACTGCAGAACATAAAAAGTACTGACTACAAAAATATGTTATAGCATGATTTGATGGAATTTACACATGAAATATGCAATTAATATAAACTACTGTCATCCAATATGACCATGTTATTCTTTTGTTCTGAAACACGATATCCATAAGTGAACAAATACAAGAGAATTACAATACAATCTATATAGCAGAAATGGAAATCTATTGTAAAGTACTTGGTGGAAACATGGCCACTGTTAAATAAGTGAATGAGGAACAGGTCTCTGGCCCTCAACAGGGAGACAAAACCTCTAAAGAGTACTGGTTCAAATCTTGCCTCCCCCATTTTAAATTCACCCGGTCCCCTTTTCTGGTTGGAATGTTTCATAATGACAATATTTAAGTGACATAACAGATGCTTATATTGCTATTAATGAGGCACACACATCAGAGAAATAATGGAAAAGAATAAGTTTTAAGATTTTCAAAGCCCATTATTACTACATTCTATACAAACCATTAATTAACCATCTTACCAAGATCAAAATTAAAATTGCTAATGTCTTACTTGACAATCAGGGGTGTACTCATTTGATAGAAAGCTTTGCTATTTTGGTGATTACAATTTTTTTCCTGATTTTGCAAAAATTTGCATGCCTTTGCATTTTAAACTATTAAGTTTTTTGCACCCATTTCTGTTGCTGGCACTATAAGAAATAAATATTGTAAACGAGTTGACCAGAATTCCAGCAGACTCTAACAACTCTAAACAACCTGGAGAATAAAGATGTCACATAAAATACAGCCACTAATGTGATATGACAATGATCTTAATGCAAAACACATGCTCAAAACCTTTAATGCATTGTAGTGTTAATATAATAAATCAATCACAAGATAAAACACTGGCATAAATCATTCTTGCAATCTTAATTTCCCAAAGAGTTACGGGGTATTTTAAACTACAACCAAAGATGAGACAAATCCATGATGCTAACATGCAAACTGTATGCTTTATCATATTGCTGCATCAACAGTGTTTCACTGTTATATACGTACATAGATATTGACAAAGAGTAGATCAACACTGTCGTTATTTTGAGATTACATATGGCGCCGTTAAATCAACTGATACATTATAACACTGATTAAATAGCGAGCGGCAATTCTATCGACATCACATCTCATTAATTAATCAGCTGCTTATTGAATCACAATTATAATTCAGTATGAGAATTTGGGATCACAGCATGACATGAAACAAAATAATCAACATGACTAAATTATGCTTAATACAAGTGTCTTCATAATGCAATCCAGTAAAGAAGCTTGATTTAGAATGTCATTTTCTGCCTTGAAGAAGCTTACAGACAATTAATAAAGGTAGTGCTATAATTTTTAAATAAAGCACATGTATACATTTATAAAAAAATAAAAAAAAATTGCAGAGAAAAATAAACATGGATAATTGAAAATAGAAATCAAACATTAATTAGATTTGTGTGTGTTAGGCTAAGTAGCCTATTTGTGTCACCGATAGAACGTTTGGAGGATTTCATTTTTTCCTGATGGCTGGTTAGGATATTCTACTGTGCTGAATGAGGGGGTATCATATGTATTTTTTCTCAAACATATTTTTTTTATATTCTTAAAGCTCATTCTTCAACATAATGGCATAAACAAAACAAAATAAATGACTAATTATCAGCTTGCGGTTTGGCTTTTATATGAATCCTACCATAACTTGTGATTTGCTACACCAAAGGAAATAATGAATTTATCCCTTTTTGAAGTTTTACCCAAAAAAAATTAACAAATTTTTAAGTGTTATTGAGTATGCTCTGTCCTGAAAACCTGGTCCACGTTACTAGTGAATTTAGTCCAAATTATTACTGCTGAATGTTAAGATGTAAACATAACATTGTGTTTCTATTTCACCAAACTTGACGTGGACATTATTGAAAGATCACAGAACCCACATGCCACCGTTAATTTGGTTGTAAGTTGAATTGGATCTATTTTTTTACATTTAAAAAAAAAAATCTTATAATCTTATATAAAGCAATATCTGAGCCATAGCTGGTTTGGGTGAAATTGATGAAAATACTGGCAGTTTTAATTTGGCTGTGCCAAACATAAAACGACTTAATGTGACTGGACCCTACTGTAGGCTATCTCTCTACTATTACACAGGTTTTGTTAAAGGAGTCAACAATGTGGTGTTATGTAATGAATGCTTATACCATAAGCACTTAAAAGTAAAATAAATCCTCCATGCCAATTCTTCATTTTACAAGGTGTTTGATATCAAAACCAGTAAATTTTTGCTGCCTTTTTCCAAAAGTGTTGAGAAAGAAAAAAAATAACATATACAACCAAATGACATCTTCTCCCTGATTGCACTTGGCCAATGGGCTGACATTGAACTATCGAAGGAATTGAACAAAACAGTGGATATTTTATGTTAATTTTTCAATGAAGTCTGAATCTAATTCTTAACTTTGTGCATTTGTGCATGGTATTGAAGTGTTCTGCAAGCCCCCATTTTCGCATTTGTCCATTTTTTCCCTTTTTGTTTGAACGTCCAATGAAAAGTGTTTTAGAGGACAACTAGATTAAAATAACAATGGCAGGCCTCCATAAACCTGATTGACTGCTGACCTAAATACCCAGAAGCAATCCTTTCAATTGACTGGCACACAAAATGATTATGGCAAATGGAAAGGACCACAATGGGTAGCAAACATCAGGGTGGGGGAGGCGAGGAAACAGCATCAGACATAATTCGTTAAATATTTCATCACCAAAAATAATTTCTGTCACTGTTGAGTTCTTTACGATGACATCAGGTTGACAACCTTCCTTTCCGTCCGTCCTCTGTAAGCATTGTACATGATACCATGGTTCCAGCTATTGAGGAGCTATGCCATGGTTCCAGCTATTGAGGAGCTATACCGTGGTTCCAGCTATTGAGGAGCTATACCATTCTCCAGATGTCTCTTGCAGTGGGTTCCGTCTCAGACACGCCCTGTAAATCACAAGAATGAAAGCGTTGTGCTCACAAGGTAAAATACTCCTAGAAAAATATCACATCAGACTGTTGATTTTCTGTGAAATTATTCTTCATCCCCTTCTGAGATGGGGGCGTGGTCCGACTAGTCCCTGATGAGAGCTTTTTTGGAAAAACCTGTTGGACCGGGGACGTCTTAGGTCCAGATTGCTTGCCCTTTGACAACTGCATGGGAAACTGCTGTTTAACACTCTTATTGAGGGCAGCTTGTTCGTTCGTAGCACTCATCAAATGGGCTGGGGTCAATTGACGTCTCTGACCGGACACAGAGTTTGGGGGCTGGGGGCTAATGTCTGCAGATTCCCAATGGTCCATCCTCGTTATCAGCTCAGCTGAGGAATATCGGTTCTTTTGTCCTGAGGTGACCTGGAGTGATGAGTTATTCTCAGTTTCTTTGGGATATGACGACTGACTGAGGTTCCTGAACTTAACAATCTGGTTACTGGGCATCATGTGGCCGAAGGCTATGGTATGAAGGTGCTCCTGGCGAATGACGGTCTCTGGCAAACTTTTTTGGTTGTTTAACTTCTCACCCCTATGTTGGTCCTTTTTGTCACTCTGAAAAGGAAATGCACAGTTTTGTTTTTTGGTGAAGATATTAAGGGCAGAGGCAAGCAAATGATGTGTGGATAATAATGCATAATAAGCAGGGTATGGATTACTATGAATGTATCTTATATAATGAATATGTTAATAAGAAACAAAACATACTAATATCTACTAATATACCAGAAAAAAAAAGGGCTTAGTGGTTCCGATGCCATTGATGAGATTTTTAATATTAACCTTAGTTACAAATTTCATTGTGGTATGAAAATTGAAATTAAAAAAAAATTATATGCCTGGCAATAATATTCCTGTCATGGACAACAATAACAATGAGGAACATCTACTAATCATGGAGCATCTAACAGTTGAATATGACAATAATTCAATATTTATAACTCTCATCCTCAAGATATTGCATTTACAAGGTATTTTGAGTGATTTAGAATTAAGCCCCGCTCACTCATGAATATTAATTAGATAAAATGTAACTGTCATGGGAAAATGTACCACTCATCAACTTACATTACCATACCAAGTATGAAGCAGATCGGACATA
>JAODFY010175260.1:0-10845 GCA_027580055.1 Paracaudina chilensis | reverse complement strand
CTGAAGATCGCTTAACGCGTGAAACTCCGAGTAACAACCATGTTCTACTAGTCCCAACTAGTCTAACTCATCTATATGTATATGTATATATATTATATTCTTGTGTAATTCCCAAATTTATTATTGATCAATAAAACAGCCAACTGTATTATCATCTGTCAAATCACTGTCTTGTCTTTAGTTGAAAAATATACATCATGACCCATTTTACCTTGATCATACTGTACATTCATGTCATTTAAATGGAAAACAAAATATTCCTTTTGAAAATGTTTTGTTATAATGAGATGTTTACACATGGTTAATTTACCATGATCAAAGTCCAAGGTAAAATAAATGATAAAAAAAATACACAACATATTTCTACTTCAGGCCACATGCTGCATTGATCTTTGCAAATATTAAAGGAAGTGGCTATTTGCAGGGCCGCCCTGCGAAACCCTGCAAATAACAATTGTTCTTCGCACGGACATGCAACTATGTGAAACAATCAACGCAAAGAATTTTGATTACTCATTTTGTGGGCTAATAGTATTGGACGTACCTATGTGTTCTAACGCTACTCACTGTATACTGTACACCAAAATGAACTAGTTAGCTCTATGAAGGTGGCACAGAACGTTAGGTATGATGTAAATACACTGGGTAAAGGGTTAGGGCAAATTTTGTTACAGCTTAATATTAAAGCAGGGTGGCCCTGAGATTTTTTTAGCAGAGAGGCCCTGTGAAAAGTGAGGGCGGTAGCGCTTGTTCGTAGGGCCGGGTTTAATAATATGACCCCCCATCCATGAACAAAAATGTAAGAAATTCATAACTGGGCTAATCTTTTTTTTATTTATATATTGTAATAGTTATTTTCAGTAGTTTCAGGACTAAATCCCAGCATGCTCTGTTCTCCTGTGTGGTTTCTGTGTATAGTGTTGTTGGTCTCCATACGGTTGTTGTGTTTTTTAATTTCATGTATCAGAATATAAGGTCAAGTGCTTTGATGTGAAATGTTTGACCAGCTGCCACCGAAGGGGAAGCCGTGAGAGCAAATCATTGAATTTTGCTGGTTGTTATAGCTTTGGTAATTCACCAGATTGCATGTGATACTTGTTTGTGCTTGGTAATATATTTTGCTGTTGTAGATTATGTTCTGTATAATAATAGCACAAACATATGTGTGTTCATGTCTTGAGCAGATTGGAATTGGGCCCTGGTAATGTAGCCATTGTTACTCTTTAACAGTAAGGAATCAGATGTGCTTGACTGCATACACTAAAGGACCATTTGTAAGTTCTATGAATTCACATGCTTGCTATGTCCAGTCGATCAATCCAGGCATTGGTTTCTAATGTACAATACGATATTAGGCTAAAAATAAGAAAGATGCAAAATAATACATACCAGTAATGGTTTGTTCCAAAATTGGTTCAGTAGTATAAATATGTTAGGCTGGGCTAAATTTTGGAACCGGGTATTGACATTGTCGGACAGGTAACCAGTACAAACACTACAACTTTGCATTAATATTCACAAAAAAGCAAGGAACCTCATTTATGCATGCATTCTTGTTCTTTTTCTTTTGCTCTTCTCTCACTTACCTTCTTTCCAAACCATTACACCAGAGGACAAGGAGTGAAAGCTCTCATCGTGCAAAAGCATTCGATGCTCTGTATTCTTAAGAGTTTGTCCTTCAGTGTATCCAACAATACCACACTGAAAAACGTGTTCATAATATTTTGTTGAAATTTCCTGAAGAGCACAATTCTGTGCAACTTTTTGTCATGTTTATATAGAATGTTAATTTAACCAAGAAGAAAAATAGAGACAGGATGTACAGTACTGCCAAAAAGTACATGTAACTGGACAGTCACCATGGTGCTACATTCAGTGGGTCACAGATCGCAGTAAAAAAAAAAGGAAATTCACCATCACATCATGGTGTATGCGGCTTATTGCAATGCGTGACTGCCAGGTTTATAAAGCACTGCAACAACACTATTTATGCAGACAATTGAAGCAGGCTCATGGTTCATGGTGTTGATAGTAAAAGTACAGGTTACAAAACAAAGAAACTGGCCATGAGGGAATCACATTAACTTTGAATAGCAAGGCCAGCGTGTACATAGATTACTGATTGTAAACGTAAAGCCAAATTTATTAGGCCTACACGAGAAACCTGAAATGTCCAAAACCTTTTCATACAATGAATGTACGGGGACCGATGTGACGTTTCAGGATTACTCATTTTCTGTAATACTGTAAAAAGAAAGGACGTAAGGACTTACCGGAGCTGGTGCAAAAACTGGTGCAAAACTTGTGTGTTGCTGAACAACAAATTGCATGCTTGATAACAAATTATTTATTACAACACATGCCGGTTATTAACATGTATTGAGATCATGTATAATCGTTCGTGAAATTGTGTATACAAATGTCGGAGAGTGTTAGATACACAGGCATTGTGCTGTAACACTATGGTAACGGAAGCCAATGTTGTACCAAAATGTGTTCAGAACGGGCAACATTGATACGGGGAGCGGGGTTTGTCCAATATATTTTGTCGAGGATTGTAGGCTTGTAGCTAATTGACCATTATCTGAAAGTCATTTTATAGTGTGGGGTACATAGGCCAAGGAGTACTATCTGCTACAGGTACAACATATACAGTGGCGAGTCAGTATGATATATGTATGTGATAACAGAGTTTAAAATAGAGTTAGAGTTTAAAATAAAACTCCATATCATTTCCTCATTCTAATCAGTAAGAGCAGTGTACATGTACATACAAGACACCTAGAATGGAATGGAAAAACAATCATCCCTAATGGTCCATTAGTATCATATGTGTATTAAAGCATTCTGTGTACCATTTGTGTGTTTCTATTAAATATTTTCACAAGAATTCAAATAATATAAAAGGCGAGGAATCACGACACGCCTTTGTGTCTATTTATTTTTGTCATCAAAGTTAAATGCATCCCCTGACTTCCTATACATTTGTACAGGCTTCAGACAAAAATGATTGGACGAAATAGTCATTAGCCAGCTGACTTTTTGAAATTTGTGGCCTAGGATGGGTAAAATAAACATACTTTTAGGAGTTTGTAAAGATAATGTATGGATTTAATAAATTACCAAACGATGATAAAAAAAATTATGTGTACATAGCAGCACCTGTACGATGTACATTAACGTTATTCTTATAAATACACGTGGTAGTGATATGTGTTGTAATGATTTGTGAACACTAATCGGGTGCTTAATCACAAATTATGTATATAACAACAAACAATGGCTGTTAATGCTTAGCGATACTAAATATCATCATTGTGTACATAGCGAAATTGTGTACAGCATCCGTATATTTTGCAATAATAAAATTTTAGCGCAATACTTTCGGACGTGATAGAGAATCGATAGAGAATATATCAAGGCACATTGCCAATTTATTAGAATAACATGTTGAGTGGTTCAATGATGTTAAATGTATTTTCCCTTTTTATAATAGGAATATCCTATGTACAGTATGCATTGGGAGCGGTATCCAATCTTTCATGCTAACTATATGTTTCTACATAAGTTGTGCCAATGTCGAGGAGAGCAAATTGCTCTCCTGGAAGACACCAGGAGAGCAAATGGCATTTGTGCTTTTGAGCTGTTTTTCTCCAGGAGTGCAATTTCAGAGCATTGATGATCCCAGGAGAGCATTTCAGTGCTCTCCTTGATTTTGATAAAATGAAGGCTTGTGGACCCAAATATTAGTGATGTTTGTCAATTTAGAGGGAATAAATTATTAAATCATAAGTTTGGGCTACATTTTGAATGCTGGATGGGATCAAGTGAGACATCAAACTTGCTTAATTGTTATACTGTTGCCTGGCACCGCCCACCTTATGCACTTACCAAGAAACAAAAATGACTCACACGTGTTATCAGCCAAATCAATATGCTGTTTCCTGATTGGTGAGACTGATAGCTCCAGGAAATGGATACAGATTATTTGTGTTTCTAAGAAAGCTTCTTTATTGTTTTAATTAAGTTAAACAATATTACATGTATATAGGACTATTGTTACAAGTGTAAAATATAGCATACAATATTGCATTAATATTCTGCCCTCACATACAGTAATGCCCTCACATAATGTTTTGCAATATTATTGGTCTAGGCTTTGAGGTGAAGTAAACCCTTAACATTGACAGCAGAGCCAGTTTTGAAGTGGGGGGCTAATCATCGAGGCTGCCCAATATGTTCAAGAAAATAAAAGTGTGTCATCTATCGTAATATCTATAATGCAACACACTAGCTAGCTCATCATTATATACATTTACCATTGTCAAAATGTTTGGACTCTAAAGACATCTAAGCGGAGCATGACCATAGGGCGGCGCGGAGCATAGCAAAACAATTTCAGAAAGGACTACCTCTCAGATTGCAGGAAACGGCACTTCACAGGATCTAAATTAGAATATAAAATGCTTTCAACTGATTTTTCACGCTACTACCTGCGGCATAGGCCCTATTAAAACGGCATGCAAAAAATTCTGCTTCCAATGGTTTCGATTTTCAAGACCGAATCCTGCCTCGTATGCCTATATGTAGCTATCACAAAACATAAGCACCAAACTTGATGCTTCTCATTGAGTTTCCATTGTAAGTGATTATTGAATGGCAGCCTTTAAACTAGCTTCGACTACAGTAATAGTAGTAATTAACATACGTACAACATGCACGTATGGTATACGCGTAAGAGTGTAAAATTGTAAGTAAACTCGGCTGAACTGTATTATACCTATACGTACGTATGTCTTGCGTAATTATAGTGCACATTGTCTCATATTGTGTGTTTTAGTATTAATATACGATGTATTATTCATTTATTTTTTGCGACTTGAGGGTACGTAGGCCTAATACTTTTTTCCCAGTTCGTTTATGGCGGCCCAGTTCCCAGTTTAAGGCTGCCCAAATTGCCCACGGCAGAAAAAGTGTGGGGGCTAAAGCCCCCATAGCCTGCGGTCCCTGCTCAAGTAAAATGCATACAAGTTTCAATGTACATGTAATATACACTGTAGTTGATGAGCAGATTCTTATTAGTTGATGAGTACTATTAATTAGGCCAATGGCTACCTTAGTAGTTGATGAGTAATATTACTGTTCAAATAATGTTGAGCTGTAAGAGAGTCTGAATATGTATTAAATAAAACGGTAATACATGTATACATGAAATATCAAAACATTCATAGATTTGCCTTAAGGTTTCATAAAAAGTGTAGTCACTGTTTCAGTGACTCAAACTCTGAAACTACATGTTACACAAGGTATGTGTGTTCCATACAGTACCATATATGTACATGTGTATGTATGTACAGTATGTATATGTGCAGCACACACACCTACATATGGCAGTATATAAGCCTCTAATGTCTAATGTCTGCATGATACTACATTTTACATGTACAAAGTTCTACATGATGCTATATGTAACACACAACTACATGGTACTGCTTGTAACACACACAACTTCATACAATACTACACAACTGGATATTAACACATAACTCTATACATGCATGAAATTATTACATGTAGCATACACAACCACATGGGACTATTTGTATTACACTGGATATATATCCTGTAGGCCAGGTCAAATATTTCAGGGAGTGTATTTTATTACATGTCACTCCCAGGGGCTGTATGTATTACACCCCATAGAGGCCTGACCTTACTATTGCTTGATATGTGGAGCAGCAATAAGTTGTGTCATCATCATCATAACTGCATAAACATGAGCAGATTAAGGAATGTACAAACAGCTTATATCCCATTCCACTCTTTCCTTCTCATTATATATACTCTTCCCTTTAATCGGTGTTCAATTCAAACAAATTCCCAGTCATTGTGGTTATTAAAATCACATATTAAGGTTATGATATGTACATGCAATTAAAATCAAATAAAACTTGATATAATCAATTGATGTAATGTCCTTGTTAAAGTATGAATCCAACGTTTGAGACGTTGAACAAATTTTTTATGCTCCAAAATAAGTGTTGTTGGCAGACTAAGCTACTTAGCCTAACATAGGGAATCAGATGACTGTTTGGTTGAAGATTTTTAGCAGCATAAGTGCATTATTGAGGTTCAGTATCATAACCATGCATATCTGTGAGATCTTACTAAGGTTTGCTTTAAATGTACTGTCAGAGTTTATTTTGGACTGACTAAAATTTAAATGAAAATCACAAATTCTTCTGGCTAAATTTGCTGGAATTAGCCTGTAAATGATGTATCTCATTGGCTGTTTTCAACATATGCTATGTATTATTTAATTAAAATCTACCTACTTAGGCAAATTTATGATTGGAAAAATAAGCTGAATTTAGTTTTTTTTTGTGATTTAATTAATAGATTGAAAGATTAAAACACAAGGGGAAAAGTGCAAATCAAAATTGTACCTTTAATTTAACCCCTTTAAGCAGTATAATTGAGGTCAACATTTCACACCTAATAATTCCATTGTCTGTGATATGCCCAGCAATATTTTGCCCTGGAAGAACAGGCAACAGATCAAATGTTGAGTTTAATCTAACACAAAGTCAAGGAATGGGCTGGAACACGCCCTTCTAACATTTTTGAACTGGCTAGGGTAGGTCAATCAAGTTAAAAATTAATGCAGTACAGTTCATTCGTATTATAACTGATATTATTACAATGTCCAGACTTGGTCAAATATGTCTATAGACCGGGGCAGCATTGCATGTTGAAATGAACAACCAGTAAAACCAAATACAATACAATTTTTAGACCGTAAGTATCTTGTTGTAATGATCAAATCGCTCAGAGATTATCGTAGCATTGTACTTGTAGGATTGTGATACTGTGTATATAGTTGGTAGCACATGAGCTAGAATGCCAGCACTAATAATGTATACTTGTGGCATACACCATTACTGGTAGGACAGTAATCCATGGATTGCTGCTTAAGTGGTTTCTATTTATATTTCTGGTTTCAAGGTATTCCTGTGGTAGCCTGATACTCCATTGTGGAAGTACTGCATGGTTACAATACTTTATTATACTGTTATACTCCATTGTAGAAATCATGCAAAGGCTGTTATTGTTACTTGATTCTGTGCAGAATTATTGCCGGTTACTCACATGATTCTCAGAATTGTCCACGGCACTACTATGATAATGACAGGGAATGCTCACATGGCTATGAAATTATGATGATTGATAACATCGTACATGTATGTGATTCAAAGAAAATGTGGACCCAAATATAAGTTTAGTCACTTTAGAGGGAATAAATGGAATAATAAATTATCCGACCTTACGTGGTCGACGTAAGAAGCACTATTAGCCCCAAGGGCTGGGCGGCCCTGCACTGGTGGCCTGGCACTGGCGGCACTGCACTGGCGGCCCGGCACTGGCGGCCCGTCACTGCCCACTGTGGCTAGAACCCTGGGCAGGATTGAGAGTCTATAGTTTCCACGCTTCAGCTGAAGGATTCTATAGACACAATCATGACTGTGTGTGTTACAGAGCTTGCAATTGGGCTTTCTCAAAAGGGGAAACTATACCTACGGTGAATTTCATATAGAGGAAAAACAGTGGCCTCAGCGAGTAGATAAACCCTATTTATTTTACAGTGGTACAGGGATACAGTGGTACAGTACATTAGGGAAATATCATAAAAATCACCCTTTGAACTGAAAATCTGTGCAGTTGTGAAATATAACTAATTAGCCAGGAATTTTACATTAGGGTTCAAAAGCTTTGTGTTATATAATTATGTTGTCCAAGACGACGACCTAGTTTGGGCCAACTCTTTTAAAGAGATTTTGTACTAATAAAGTGTCATGTTCTAAAGGTTTTGAAGGGCATAATGTTCATGTTCAGACTTTCTGTAAATTAGTGTAAGACTGTCACAGGTGGGGAGGGGGAAAATATGTACTGTACTGTATATGTATTGAAAAATTGTGTGTGTGTGGGAGGGGGGGGGGGTTAGTTTATATACTGTGTATATATAACCACCTTGCCCCATTATTCCAGCCCTTGATGTCAATCCATTTGTTAAATCTAAATGGTAACCTTTAGTGTATACACTAAAGTGTATACAGCTTAGAGAGATTGCTAGCTAATGCTGACCATCCCTGACAAATCCATCTGAGATCCCGCCAAAGGTTAATGTGATTTCATTGAAACAAATTATGTGAAATGGCAAGCATGCAGTACTACTGTGCATGTAGTTTGAGATGAATGGATTTTGTGCGTAGTTCAGTCAGGCAGGTAATAGTGTCTTGAGGCTCTAGCACCATTGTTTTTGACGATTAACCTACTTAAGCAATAGTCTGAAGCAGAGAGGATTCCTTTGTAAATATATCGGTTGAGTCAGATTTGAAGAGTTTTCTTGTGTGTTAGCAAATAGTGTAGTGTACAAGTGTTTACACAGATCGAGGTGAATGTTATGTCAATGATTTCTTTGCATCTCTTGCCAGGTGGATACATATTTGCCTATCTCTTGTGTCAACAATTGCTTTGTATGGAATGTTTCATTGTAATGTTTATTGGTAAAAGTTGGAACCCTGCCCTCTTCGTAGAAGAGGAAGCCATTGTAATGTTGTGGCTTGAGTGAATTTTAAGAGTACTCTCGTGTTAACAGATGGTGTAGTGTGTGTGTGTGTGCATTGAGTGCTTGCACAGGAAGGGCTACATTCATGCTATATCAATGATCCTTTGCAACTCTTGGCTTTGGGTTGATACATGTGTGTCTATATCGTGTGGAAACGATAGTTCTGAATGGAATCGGTTTCATTGTAATGTTGATTCGTAAAACTCTAAAAGTTAAGTTTAATAGATTAAGGGTCAGAAAGGACATTTGTGTACATTAACGGCCCTCTACAACAGATAACACAGGCTGCTAGATAGGATTGTGGACAAACACAGCTTTTCAGCCTTCTCTTCTCAACCAAATGCTGAGATGATGATGAGGCATTTAACCCTATATTGCACCTGGGAAAGCCATGGAATTTCAGCATTCGACAGATGTGAGTGTACCCCATCCCTTGTACTCTTTATCAATAGGCTGCCAATATGTAGGAAGGATACTATTCACCATTGGTTGAGGAAGGTTTTACTAGTATTTTGGGGTGTTTAGCATATATGGTTAATGGTACCACTTTTCTGAAATATTCACAGAACGTTTTATCACAGAAATTACAATCTTGGTAAAATGATACTGAAATCTGTCAAAACTCAATTTATCACAGAAAATTTAATAACTGACATTTCACATACTCTAGTTGAGACTTATTACAGGGATGTACAAAAATACTTTGGAAAAAACAAAATAACAAAACAGAGATGGTCATGTTTTTTAAACAAAATGGAAAAGAACAGAAAACATCAAATTTATAAAGTGGAATTTACATTTTACATAGCTTTAGGTATAGTTTAAATTGAGCGTTTACACAGAGAAAGAGTGTTATATATAAATAATCTCTTCTTTTGGATCTTTTTCTGGGAATATACACTTGTATGGCTCGGTGTGCACTGAGAGTATTTAGCACAGAGATGGTGTTTATATCTCTTGAGCGTTCTATATGCATGGTTAATCATACAGTGTCTATGCCATAGGCGTACGAGGCTGGGGGAGGGGGGCAGGGGGGTCACTCGCCCTCCCAATTCGGGCAAAAACAGTTGATCCATTCGGGCAAAATGAGACGGCCAAAATGAATAAATGACAATATTCGGGCAAAAATTGATCTTGCCCCCCCAGAAATATTGACCCCTGTATGCTATGGTCTATGCAGAAAGTAACTGCACTACAAACGAATTGCATTTGGATGGAATTAATATCAATGTGCCTCTGTGTTTGCATAAAGGGAAGGGATACCGGGATCCTCTCCTAAGAATGAAAAATCTCCCTTTAAGAAAAAACTTAGGGACATTACCTCCCAAACATTTGGAACTGTTCACTGCAGCTATATGTAGGTCACTCTCTTGGTTCTCAAATTCCCCCCGAAATAATTCACTGATATAGATGGTGCTGATTTTATATCATTGATTTATTGTGCATCTAAGGACATATACTATATACACAGAAAGTGACTGAACTATATAAACTATGATAATTACAGCTCTGCACATGGTATTAAGTTTCATTGTTCTTCGGCATGTTAGTTTATGAAACAAAAAGTGTACAAAGGATCACACTTTTTCCACATTCATTAGAGGAAGTAAGAACGTTATGCAATATATCAGCATGATATATTGCTGAATTAAATTAAATGAATTGAAAAAAAAATCTATAACAGCTAGAAATAGGATTAAACAAAAACATTAAAATGTTTCGTAATTGGTGTGATATTATATTATTGTTTTCCGTTGCAATTCCTCTGCTTGATAAAAGGAACCAATATGTTTATGCTTGATAATATGGATTGGAGTTTGGAGAAATATGCAGGGAGAATGAAACGTCACAGCAACAGAACTTTCAACTCCTATCAACTAAATAACATTTAACACCCACCGGTTCAACTCTTTATGAGATCTCTCCACGTTTTCACCGCGGTTCCACCACCAGCTTCCACCACCACCAGCTTCCACCACCACCAGCTGACCATCCCACCTTAAGTCTAATTCTATGATGAAATGTGTTACTCTTTTAAGTTTTACTTAATTACCAAAACCATGTATCTTGTTAGAGAACGGAGAAGTTGTAAATTTATTTAGACTACCGTGATTAAACACAGATACCTTTATAATAACACTTACAGAATTTATTTGATACGTCAGACCCTCAACTTCATTTGCGCATGCTCCTGGGAGTGACGTCAGGTCACGCTCCAC
>JAODFY010175148.1:0-17580 GCA_027580055.1 Paracaudina chilensis | reverse complement strand
ATAGATTCGTATAATATAGATTATATATATATATATATATATATATATATTCCTTTTTCCAAGTCTCTACTCTCGACCAAGAAGCTGGTAAATTGGGCCATAAAAGTGTCACAGTGGTAATTTTCATTTGTTCATTAGTAATGATCAAAATAAATCACGATAGTGTTGACAAATATTTGAGCAAACTTCTCTAACTAACACATTACATCCACATAATTACACAAAAAACTGTCCGGTGGAAAATGAAAACTGCACCCAGTGGTGAAGTCCCATTTCAATTGCATTTGTGGTTGCTGAGATGAACGATGAACGTTTGTTATTAGTTCACGTTTGTTATTAGTTTGTAATTTGTTATTAGTTATTAGTTAGTTATTAGTTATTAGTTCAAATAACGTTTGTTATTTGTTATTAGTTTGTTATTAGTTCATTAATTAAGAATCTGGCAACAGTTGCACATTGAATCCAGAACCTTTTCATTTTCTTTATGTTTTGATTTCTTGAAATACGTTATCTATAGACTGATATAGAATGCCCAAGTAACAACTCTTGTATGATATTTTTTTTTTTTAAATATTACAAATTTTGGCATATCATTTTAAGTTATCATTTCAAGTTGGTATGAAAAAAAACGCGAAAACTACAAAGAATAACAAAGACTTCCACAGCAAGTGAGCTAATGATATCACAAAATTCAAAATGATTCAAAAAATCAATATCTCAACAACCAAACAGGCTATTGTACTGTGACTTTCACCATTGAATGTAGTTTTGCCTCCTCCTTGTTATCAGAAAATATTGTTGTCATATCTGAACTATTGTTTTTAAATTTACCAGGATTGCAGCCATAAAATATCGACATGTCTTGCTTATTTTATTTGAAAATATCAAAAAGTTCAGCTATATCTTCGGTCATGTTTAACAGTTTCCTTCCCAAGTTTCTACCTTTGAACAAATATCTGGTGACAGAGGGAAAGGAATTTGTAATCATATATCTTGAAAATAACTACAATGAGGTTGGAACATTATGCGAACATAATATTACTACACATTACAGACATATCAGTTAAAATGACCAGGATTATCGTGGCCGCATATACGCTTATATACGCATATCTCGTCCTTCTTATATTGATATTGTTACTTTTAACATTCTTTTTAAAATCTCTACTTGTGAAATGGTATAGGCCTATGTGGTCAAAATAGACATTTTGTTACTTTTGATCACATGCACTGATCAAATAATTCAGCAGGGTGAGTATGGAGAAAATATGTGAAATCGATCCTGGTTGAATTTAGTCAAATTTCACACGGGTTGACTAAAGGGGTGAAAATAAGGTAAATATATTTTGTTATATGCTCGGTCATTTTACGGGTTTTCTCTTCAAGTTAATGATAGCTTTTGATCATATTAACTAGAAATAGGTGCACAAATATTTGTCTAATTAAGCAGTCTTGGTTACATTCAACCATTCCTTGTGCACACGGCCTCTTGAATTCGAATGTTTTTTTTAATTTTTTTATTGAACACACCAACTTTGTCCACTGCCTTGTTCAACAACCGATAGAAAGGATTAACAAGATTATTGTTAGGATTAACAAGGATTACAAATATAATAATTCCTTGCATGCAACATTATTAGAACACACCCGCTTTGTCAATTGCATGTGTTGTTCAACAAGCAAAATAAGGCCTCGGATTAATCCAGGTAAAACAGTTTCTTCAATTATTGGAACACACCAGTTTGTAATATACAGTATGTCTTGTTCTACAATCAAAGTAAGAGATTAACAAGGTAACGGTTTCTTGCAGTTTTTGTAATGCACCAACTTTGTCTAACGCATGTCTAATAGTCAGCAACCAAATTAAAGGACTAACAAGATAAACATTTCCTTGTATCTTGCATAGTATCGGTAAAATCTTGACTTTCGTCAAGGGGTTTCTTTCTTTTATTATAATAGAAATCGATTTTTATCGTCAGTTCTTCCCCCAGCCATTGGCTTCATTTTGGTTATTTTAATTGCCGGCCTAGTTGCATAATGCATTGCCGCGGTCGAGATGGGAATTGTTCTAATTAACAGTTGAGCGAGGGAACAACCTAAAACCATGCAGGTTGAATCTTGATTGAAATACATTGTGGCGGAATCAATCAACGCGTGGTGCCTTAATGTGATAATGGAATTTCTATGTAGGGGGAATTATAGGAACATACGTGTCCAAGGGATTCTATATGTGTAACTTTGTTGTATGTCGTCGATAGTGAATATATCAAAACTATGATAAATCCCTTTTAATAATGTGACGGTGCCACAATGTAGTTAAAGGTTTAATATTGGCCACATATGAAATTCGTGGTTAGATTAAGCTCCACACATAACAGCCAATGAACCGATCAGTCTGGCATATATTTGTAGCCGACTCGAGAGTTGTTTTGCATTAAACAACTTGGTTTGCATTAAAACATCTCTGAAAATAGAAATAGAAAGAGTTCGGTAGGAAGTTAACGTGGACACATACCATGTCCCCCTGTGTCAAACATATAGGCCTACACATCTAAGAAGTTATAACAAACGTTACAAATTAGTACAGAGGACTCAGTGGTGAAAGTCCTATTGCAATAGCATGTTTGGTTGTTGAGATATTGCTTTTTGAAATCATATTGAATTTGAATTTTCGTGAAGCATTTTATTACAATTTGAAATGGTATATGCCCAATTTTGTAATATTTTCGAAACATCTATTGGACAACAGTTACTTGTTGGATGTTCTATTTCTGTAGATAATGTATTTCAAGACCCAAAAATCTCTTATTCAATTATAAAGAAAAACAAAAGCTTCTGGATTCCACGTGCAACTGTGATGCGAACATCGGCTAAATCCTATCAATTTGGAAAAGTATAGTCAATAGGGCAGGGATGTGGGGGATATGGTGGGGAAGTCTTCCAACAAATGTTTGAACCAGAAATAAACGAAGAAGACGTCGGACCAGAGAGCGATTGTGAGGACGAAATCGCTCGTCTTGAAGGAACAGAGCGGTATGTGCTGGTTAATTCAGGAAGCTTATGCCACAGTACTCGTACATATGTATCGTAATATTAGGTTCCTCTAACTACTGTATTTTCGGATAGTACATTTTGCCTATCTATGACATTTTAACCACCGTGATCCCCCCTCCCCCATGACGTCAATCAACTGGCGGAATATCTTGGTAATTAATTTAATTAACACAACAATTGAACGAGTTTGGAACCCCATTCCTGGACTACAGGGTTTTGACATATGGTATTTCAATCTGTACAAGTTTGAAGGCGACATTACACGTAACATTAAAGGTTTCTCTCACAACTGTATTTTCGGAAAGTAGGCCTACATTTTGCCTATGACATTATAACCACTGTGATGCTCTCCTGCCCCCATGACGTCAATAAACTCACAGAATGTCTTGGTAATTAATTTAATTAACCCAACAATGAAATGAGTTTGGAAACCAAAATCTGGAGAATAAGTTTTTTTTTTACATATGGTCTTTCAATCTGTGCAATTTTGAAAGCAATCTGTTACATGTGTATTAATCTTTAAGCTGCATTTACACGATGCGATTTTCCACCCTATTTGTCGTGCGCGACAGTCGTACGCGATAAATCGTTTCGTGTATAAATGAATTTTATCACGATTTACAGTCATGGGCGCGCGTTTTCTGTGACAAAGTTAAAAGATCGCACGCGATTTTGTCGCATCTTGTAAAATGAAATTTATTCGAACTTTAACGCAAACGATAGCGTGCGACAGAAGCGCGTGAGATTGAAAAAGATCGCACGCGATTTTGTCCGCTCGTGTAAATGCGATTATACATGTGCCTATATCTGTGAGATGTCAGTGGCTTTATCGTCAAATAATTACTTGAATTCAGATTGCTGCTTTAAAAAAACAAAACTCTAATAAAAAAATTATAATAATGCAAATAACATTTTTGTAACCATGATAATGCTGTAATATATAACACAAATTGGAAGGAATAATTGTTTATGATTGATATATCAATTAGTGAAGTGATGCGGATGAGTAGTAGTCGGAGGGAGGATGATTTCTTTTATTAACCAGATTAACCATGATTTGCGGTATGACTATGATTAGTGCAGTGCGTGTGCACATTTTGGTACGAGACGCATTGTAATCTTATTGTCGCCCAATTTGAGGTTGATTTGTCTCATTGCTTGTCCGTACGTGAGCTGCGTGTCTCTACGTTTTTACGTTTGCGATGATGTCATATATATTTGTAGTGAGGGGAAAGTGGGATGAATAATGGTGTAAAGTTCTCTACTCCAAAGAATACACTTACAGTATAAAGTATATTATATTCAACTTGTTGCTTCTATTACTAAATCAGTTCTGCTTCTTAATAATTATAATATGTACATGAATTTACTACAGTGGGAACAAGCAGGGTGAATCATGCATTGTTTATATACAAAGATAAGGGCATCGCCGACTGAAGGGGGAAGGTCAGAAGGCCACAGTAATGAGACCATATATTCCAAGTAAGCTGAGCTACAATTACTTAAAGGGGTAGCACATAGTATATCTTGGACATTACAAATGGGTTATTGATGTAAGGACGGTCGAGGGACGTTCAGATTAGTTTAGTGCGTGTACTCACTGTAGTACACAAAACGCAGTGGGAAATACTTTGTCATTACTGGATAAGGGTACAAATCAGCCTTTTCTGGCGGGTTTCTTCACTGTGCTACTAACCGGGTTTTCGCCAGCTAGCGGGCCCGGAAAACCCTCCAGGAGTTACGTCACATCGGGATGTGTTGGGAAAATATGGCCAAAGAACATATTGCGTAGTAAGAAATACTTTTTCATTTCTGGAAAAGGGTGAAACACGTACAAAATCCGTCTTTGCGGGCGGGTTTCCAGAAATGACAAAGTATTTCCAGACCCGTTACAATGCATTCAAATTTTGTTATCGCCGAAAGTGATTTGTTTAATTGACCGACCGTGAGCTGCGTGTCACTACGTTTTGTGTTTGCGATGATGCTATTCATTTGTAGTACGAGAGTGGGATGGATGATTTAATGACTAATCAGATGCGTAGTGCATGTACGCATGATCGTACGAAAAGACATTCAAATCATGTTGCCCATGACCTCAGTGTCTTTTTGCGATTATGTCATTCATTTGTAGTGAGAGAGAGAGCGGGATGAATGGTTAATTGAAGCATCAATTGCGTGTGTCTGCATGATGTTTGAGGTATGACTCAGATCAGTGTTAGTGCATGTACGCATACTCTTATGAAAGCATTCGGATCTTACGGTCCACCCCCCCTCTCACCCCCCAAGAGAATAGTGCCCATTTTCTTCTTGCGGAGTATATAGTTGTAGTGGTAGGGTGGATTAAATGATATATTGATTAACAATGGTGAGTGTGACTGGTGATGGTGAGGATATGACTCAGACTAGCGTAGTACAGGTAATGCGCTCATCTAAAGTCTAGTAAAATCTGTAGTCGCCGAGGTTGATTTCACTCACTGACTTCCGAGTGTTCCCTCGTTGTATGTTTGCGAGGATTATATTCGCTTGCAGTAGGGGAGGATGGGTTTAATGGTCTATCGATGATCAGAAGAGAGGATTTGGTGAAGGAGGGCGATTCAGAACAGTGTATAGCATGTAAGCTCACATAACAGGCATTCATATGTTATGGTCCCTGAAAGTGAATTTTGAACGTGAAAGCGAAAGTTGAATTTTGATTGATTGATTAATCATACGCGCGTGTATGGGCAAAAATTGAAAATGCGAAATGATTTCAAAAGTCGATTTCTCAACAAAATAACTATTGCAATGGGACCTTTAGCATTGAGTGTGGTTTGAGTGTAAATCAAAATAAGATCGGTTTTTCCAGTCTGGTAAATCTCTCAGCTGATTCATTTCATTTATACTAAGTTCTAAAACTGAATTTTATTCATTACACTTGACTGGCTGCACGGAGAGCATAACTGGGACACCCTAGGATGTGTTTCCTGGTTGTAGATTTATTGGTTGTATAATTTCTATTTGGTGATATAGTAGCTTTATGTGGCTTTATTGTCATTAGTTTCACAGCACATTAAAAGTTCGAATCAAACTGAAGCGGAACAATCAGGAAGTATAGGTATGGTATCATCCAAGTAAATATACTTATTTTACTTTTCTTCCAGAACCACCTCAGCCTCTCGATAAGATACCGAACCTCTCGGCCATGACCACCTCCACGGCCTCGACTCCGGACTCGGACATCGTCCCCGCACCGACGGAGAACTGCTGTCGCCTCGTGGTCGTTGGATCGCCGAAGGTAGGCAAGACGGCGATCATCACCCGCTTCCTGACGGGGAAGTTCGACGACCAGTACACTCCGACGATCGAGAACTTCCACAGGAAAATGTATAAGATCCGAGGACAGGTTTATCAACTGGACATCCTGGACACATCGGGCAATCACCCATTCCCGGCGATGCAAAAGCTGTCTCTACTCACAGGTGAGTCTGAAGCATGTTTATAACGATGACAAATGTAAATTAAAGTAATTTATTAATACGGCCACATGAATCTCTGTGTCATTTTTCAGCCAAGTTTTGGTACTTTTTTTTACCACAAATAATCTGAATAATCTGGCCAAAAACGAAAAAATAGAAAAATATGTTGTACAGACTGCGCAACATAGCCCTATTTATAAACAGGGATGGTATACGTGCCCCTCCCCCCTCAAAAAAAGGCTGAGCACCCAAAATGTGATCTGTCGTCGTACCCCCTTCCTTATACATGGAACAATCTGACAACAGTGCGTAAACGCTTCTCATCGTTTGTGTTGATTCTATTCAATTGTTGGTGTGATTATATTTTACCCTGGTATTGTTAACAGTGTTGCGTGCCATATAAACGCTACTCTTTTCTGTGATAATTTGCTTCGTTTGTCCGAACAATCTTTTGCCGTTTATACGTCGACCGAATGTCCCACAATATGGTCTAACAATATTAGACATATTCGAGAGCGGAGGATATCTTGGTTTTAAATTGTTCTTAATATTCCTAATTAACTCTAATTATTATTAACTTCCTCTTAAAAACAAGATATTGCTGAATTTAAGTCGTTAGTCACGAAGTATAAAAATAAAATTGAAAGAGATTTTGGAGCATTGAGATTGTGGGAAATAAGAAAAATGTTTTATTTGAATGTAGGTATAACCTCACAACTTTGTAAATATATTATACACCAGAATGGCAATATTTCTGGGCTAATTATATTATCTTTTATCAACATTATACGGTAGTATATTAAAATATGGACATTTTTTAAATGTGCTCCCCCCCCAAAAAAAAAAAATTATCCACCAAGTGTACCCCAAAATGTGATTTGTGATCCCCCCGCCACCCCACCCCCCGGTTTTTTGTTGACAGTGTTGCATGCGATACGTTAATGTTTCTGTGATAAATTGCTTCATTTGTCCGACCAATCCGTTGCCGTTTACACGTCGACCGAATGTCCCACAAATATTGCCCCTGTGCCATGTTAGACTTTCTGGGAACCCTATTCCATGATTTGTTGACAATACCACACCATTTGCAAAAATGGTATAATTTGAAAAACATTGTTTTATACATTAAAATCAACTTTGTGTACATCGGTGATTTCATGGTCTGTTACCTGGCCAACAAGTGAAATATTCTCTGCCGAATATCCAACACTTTTAGGCCGTGAGGCGTGAAACATTTGAAAAACAATGAATCCCCCTGGCACCCTGGATTTGTTGACAGTACCAGACAATTTTATTTTGTTATCTTACACCAGTGAGAGTATCATATTTACCTATAATGCCACATTGACATTGAACAGAGAATTTCTACCCACCCCGCCTCCATCATCAATCAATTGATTTATGTGAAATTTATTACATGCACCTAGCATGGTCATAATTTATACTTTTTTTTTCTTCAATTTAAAAAAAATCATTTTGAAGCTTTTATTTTTGTAAATCGCGGCAACTACGAGCAATATGTAGAAGTTTGATACATATAATTGCCCCTATATAAGACTCTCAGCTATGCAAACGTCTACCTATTCCCATCGTTAAAACTTGATATATTTCTTCTATCATTAATCAATTGATTTATGTGAAATTGATTACATGCACAACGTAGCATTTGACGGTCATAATTTAGAACTTTGTGCAGTGTTTTTCAATCAGTCGTCATGGGACTGGAATGCACAATTATTATTATTATTATTATGGGAAATGTATTCATTTTGATGGAGCTTTCATTTCTGTAAATCCGGGACAGGCTGTTATCTCCATTACGAGCAATATGTATAGATATTTGATACATATAATTGCCCCCTATATAACAGTCTCATCGATCAGCTATGCAAACTTATACCCCATTTCCATCTCAACATCAAATCTTGCTTCCATCATCAATCAATCGATTTATGTGAAATTTAGCACATGAACGTAGCAGCTGGAGGCCATAATTTAGAGCTTTTATGTAGTGTTCTTGCAAGTTTGGTATCATGGTATTGAATACCATAATCAACATTATTGAAAATAAGTATTAATTTTTAATATTTTAAAAATCCCGGGCAGGCTAATAATTATGTGGAGTATGGAAATTTGATATCATTGCGCCCCTTAGACTCTTAAGAGTTAAATTAACCCATTTTACCAATTTTCCTCATCAAATTGAAAAGAAAAATAATTATATTTCGCTTCCATCATCAATCAATTGGTTTATGTGAAATTTATTACATGAGAAAAACCCCTGACGGCAATAATTTATTCCTACATGTGTGCTCTTCCATATTGAAATCAGGGCCAGGTTTTTCCCTCAATTTATACGAGCAATATCTTAAGTAGGCATTTGATACATAACGCGGTAAATTACTTACTATAATCATTTCAAGAAATGCGCCCGAAAAGTTGGTATTTTCACGGTTTTCATTTTTTTCCAGAAACCACTAAGTAACTCCTAGCGTGTTGCATGTAATTATTTTTAATTACCCTTATATCAGACTCTATCTATGGAATTAATGACAGTAATCGTTATTATTGAAAAGGTGTTCATTGTTTAAGCTTTCACATTTTGGAGGCTTTTATAGACGTCATTGATAGTCACATCAGTTACTTAGGGTTTTAAGTGTTACCCTAGGGTGTTACCCTAGGGTTAAGTGTTACCCTAAGATTTTAAGGTCAATATTTAAAAGCATATTATGGCCATAAAGCAATATGAGACACATTCAAGAGGAGGATATACAATATTGTTCATATTATTATTATTATAATTATTATTATTATATTATAACCTCCTCTCAAAAACAAGATATTGCTGAATTAAAGTCGTTAGTCACGAAGTACATATGAAAAACGATCAAATAGATTGTGAAGCATGGAGCGTGAGTTTGTTGGAAGCATGTATATGTATAAGCATATGAATGGAAGCATGTATATGTATATGCATGAATATGGTATTACTTGAAGATTGGTATAGGTGGTGGGTCGCGCAGTTATACCCCAAAATATGAAAAAATCCGTCATACTCAAACTATACCAACAGACAGTGATATGTAAGTACATTGACTAATCAAGATCCAGCCAAACTTGTTGTCATATGCTTTTACTAAAAAAAAAATTTTTCTGGTTACCCACCATTTTTAATGACTAGCTATAATAATGTTTAGTTCCTTTTTCAGTGTTTCTTTCATGCCACTGGGAATATTCCGAGAAAATTTGGTGGTAATAATATATTAATTATCCAATAGGACGTAAATTCTTGAAATTCCCATTTTTTTTATGAAATGGTGTCAGATATGGATGTTGATTTATCGCAGTCTCTTCAACTGCCATCTGTATAACACATTCATTCTCAAATCATTTTGATACATTTTCCTCATTTTACTGATAGACATCATGTATTTTAGTAACGGACATTCGTATAAATCCCAACTCATTAAAGCAACCAATGACCTGGTCGACTGTCGTAGCAGGCATGATGATCAATATAGATTTTTCTAAAGCTTTTGAATCTGTCACCAATAACAGGCGCCTCCTTATTACCTTGGGAGGTACGGTATCCGTGACATTTCCGTTTCGAGGTTCCTTACGAACTGTGAGGGCCGTATTCGAGCACTAGGCTTGACACGACGTTTGGCCTCTTGACTAATACTTTGAGGCAGTTTGAGCTAACATTAAAGGATTTACTTTCTTCTTCTTTTTTTTTAATAAATTTTGAAATCTAAAATGTTGTCAATGAGAATGTGCAAGTTAGCCATAAGAAAGAATATATCATAGATCAAACAAAATACGACAAATTAACCAAACGAGGGTTGTCACTTACGAGGGTTGTCCCTTGCGAGGGTTGTCCCTTGCGAGGGTTGTCCCTTTCGCGGCACACGATACCCGGAATCACACTCTCATAAATTGGAATCATTTACCATTCTGGATGATATATATCCAAGATCTTACAAGCCCCTTGAAATGATGTGCCAGTGGTGTAGCCTGTTGGACTCGAGACCGATCTTCGGATCCTAGACGCGGTCTCGGCCAGTCGGCCTTGAATCCAAATGGCTCGGTCATTGTCTAGTATCGCGGGTGCTGTTCTCGAAGGACTTGACCTTTGATGACTCCGTCTTGTACTCGGACTCTGTCTTGGACTCTACTCCGGATGGTCAGGTCTCGGTCTTGGACTCATGTATGCTGAATATAATAATACTATCGGATGTACCGCACCAACTGCGTCGGCATCTACGTCGGGATAACCCCCTTGATGGGCATCCCATATCATCCTGCAAAATTGGCTCCAACTCAGGAGTCTTGTCGCCCTTGTGCAGTAATTTGTATACAATGCAACAGATCTACATTAGATGAATTTTTATAAAAGGCACATTAAATTTCTGCCCCTTTTTTCGAACTTTAAAGTAATTATAATGAACTGCAGTAAACATCATTAGAACGTAACTATGCACAAACGTATCATTAAAATCCATTCCGTGACCTGTTAAGTGCCAATAACCCTCGTGGGTAGGGCAGCCTGTGGAGATCATTATTTTTTAATGATATGGAAAACTCTTCTAAAGTATACCTACCTCTAAACTTGCACATATTATATGATGAAAAGTGATAGTGCAATTTTGTAGCCCAAGTTTGTGAACCGGCTATAACATGCTGCAATTATCATGTGAACAAAGCCGATATTAAATCCCACGCACAGTTAATTAATCAGCAAGCCTATAAATATCGCATGCATGTGGGGTTTCTGTTTCATCTCACTTTTGCGTGAAGTCAATGTAGTACAACAGGCCCATAAATAACATATATAACTGATTCACAGTAAATAAGGGAGGCGGAAAATTTTCTTAATTTTTTTTAAGCTGACACAGGATTCGCATATATACATTTCAAATTGTTCAGAGTATGTAATTTGCCAAGCAAAATTATATGTCATATGCTACGGTAAATTTGATCAGTTGTAAATGTTTACTTCAATTGAAAAGTTCATTTTCTTAGTGAAAAAGTGGCGGGAGCGTGCTTCCCATGAGTGTCGATGAGACATGTTTTCATACAACTCGAGATCATTAATTAGCGACTGTGAATAATTGGAATATATAGCAACGCGAGAAAGGCCACCACGTCATGTAATGCAGTACATCGACTATTGCATTACATGGAACGCCACTGGAGCATCAAATAGCTTCATGATTTAATCATGTTGTTCGGGAGAAGGAGTCGCCAGAAGTATTGCCGCAGACTTTTTTGTTATTACAAAATATCCGGTTCCATTGAAGCGTTAATAGGCCGACATATTCTAATTTACTGTGTTATATCTAAGGGCACGTGGTAGTTTCCCGACAATTTACGTTGGAGTTTTTGGGGCACTTATCAAACTCTGCACTTCATCTAACTTGTGACGAATCAATACTTACATCATTATTAGACTACCAAACCAACATTCCTCACCGTTAATTTAGTGTTTGCAGTGTTTAATTAAAGGATAGACAAATCTAAGGTAACCTTAGCTTATATGAAAGAGGACAGTAAATTTGACCCTGTTTTTTTTCTTCTTCTAAGGGGAAGTTTATTTTGTTAAAAACATTATATATACATTTGCTTTATATGGAAAACTCTTCAACAACTAAATGACCAAACTATTAAAATATTGATTAGTTTAAATATGAATAATAAAATAAAGAAAGATAATAGAAGAATATTGACCCCTCGTGGTTCTGTGATGTCATAGATGATGGCCCGGGACTTCCCCAAAAAACTGTTTTCCCCCTCCCCCTACCACAAGACCTTATGCACGTTGTCCAAAATAAACGATCTTGCAAAGAAGAGGTTATACTAGCCTATATTAAAATTATTTGGACGCAAATGGTGTTTTGTACAAAGCAAACAACACTCCCTCCTTAAAAGTAACCATAATATATATATACACTCTTTTGTTCACCTCTCCATTCTATTTTTCAGAAGCATGATACACATGATGCATTTTTCACTCAGCAATAGGTACTGTAACACCCATTTGTGATTTGGTGATAAACTTAACTTACAATTCAAGCAGAGAGAGCATTTTAAAAGCTTCTGTAAACATTAAGGTGCATAAGATCTCAAACATAAGATTTGAAGCATGTTTTAGAATTTGTGTTTTTCTGTTTCAGGACAGAACTCATTCATATCTGTGAAAGGTGCCAATGATTTGTTAACACCTTCTGATGTGGAGACAATATTCTATCAAATCCAGTCAGCTAAAGTTGTATTGAGCGAGATGGAAGTACGAGAAGAAACTACACTGAGAGCCCTACAGTTAGCCAAGGAACGTGGAAGTAAGTGGTCCGTGGATTCCCAGTAGAGCAAATAATACTCTGATGACTTTCAATGTAGAAGAGAAACATGGATTTTAGAAACCATTTATTTTTAGATTTATCTCTCTAGTACTCTCAGTATCTCACATGAGTGAATTCAATTTCTCAGACAGTACAGATCATAGTCCTCAAGCATTAACTTGTGTATAGATCTGACCTTTCGAAATAATGCAATATCTAGGCTTAGATTCACAACATCACCACAATGAATTCATTACTGAGAATTGTTTTTTCAGGTATAACTATCCTTAATCCATCTCCAGCAAGAACTCACATCGAACCAGAGCTGTATAGTGTGAGCGATATCATATGCCTTAATCAAACTGAGGTATTTTAATTTTAACATTGTATGTGATGGGGAATGTTAAATTATATATTAAATAATTATACATAATTATAAATAACACTTGTTTGAAAAGTCGGACAATATAAAACAATATTAATCTTATATATTGCATAAATCTTGTGTTGTCTTATAATACTTAATAGTAAAACACCAGTACATTTTGATCACACCATTCCATGTTCTGACATCTACTTAGTGGTCTGAATGATATACTCAAGTTTCTTAGCCTAACACCAACATGAAAATGTTTCAGCCGATGTGTTCACAAGTCATAAGCATACCTTTGAAATAGCTTCTAAATTCCAAGCACTGATACCTTAAAGCACAAATTAGACTTCAAGATTCAACAAATTGTCTGGCACAAAATAGTTATAATTATATATATTTTACATTCATTGGCAGAATGTTAAAAAAAATGAGGAAATATGTGAAATTGTTTTCCTGCGAGAATCCACATCTGAATCAATTTTGCAGACTACTTTGTGTTTGTATTATACCACTAGATAGAGTTATTGACTGGTTTACCAGTATCCAGTATAGATGAAGCAAAGAAAGCAGCCCCAGTGTTACTGGAGAAGGGATGTCATAATGTAATTGTTACTCTGGGGAAAGATGGAGCCGTCCTACTAACGACTGAAAACAAAACACCACAGCACATTCCTGTGGCCCCAGTTACCGCAGTAGACACTACGGTAAAGTTACCTTATATCAATTTTTAAACCATTGAGACTTGATGCAAGATTTTGTGTTAAAGAATGCATAATTTTGTCCCTACTAACACATTTTATATTCGTATTCAATTTGCTTCACAATTTATTCTTCCAATGTGTTTAAGATCCATACATTTGTATAGCAGAAAAAAAACGGAAAAAGGAACACCAATAAACAAGACGACAGATATAAGGGCAACAACTCACGTTCATAATTTGTATTCCCCTTTATAAAAACATTGGAGATTTAGGTTTCTGAAGAAGAAATTTGATGAAAAGGCTAACATCGCTTGAAGAAAAAAGTTATCAAACGTTTAATTCTTGAAAAGCTTTTTAGTTTTAATGAACAATCTGAACATGTGAATTCTTTCTTTTAACCATATATAAGCTTCAATTTTTCAAACCCTTTATTTCTGATATTTTTGTTCCAGTTTTTATTATATTTTTCACTATTATATTATTTAATTATACAAACAGTAATTGAAACGTTATTCCTTAGCAGGAGATGAGATAAAGTAATGCAGAGTTTTTTTTTAGATTGATGAATATGGCAATGAATTATTTATTACAGGGTGCTGGCGATGCTTTTGTTGGTTCTCTTGCCTTCTATTTGGCTCATTTTCCTAAACTGCCTTTGATAGAAGCTATTAGCCGGTCGAACCGAATCGCAGCTGTGAGCGTGCAGTCTCCTGGTACTCAGCTGAGTTTTCCCTGGAAGAAGGATCTTCCTATGGAGCTAATGAGGTGACCAAGAAGAGGACTATATTTCTAAGATCATCTAAGGTTATTATTCTCTGATCATCATATAAATGTTATAATCGAAGGCGAGCAACATACAACGAAACCATATTAAGCAAATCGTTTTATAACTAAACTTAATTTGTAATCTATACTTTTATATGCGTTTGTCGTTGACATTTGTAATTGTTGACATCAATAATTCTCATCTCCATTGTTCCAGCGTCAACTGTGCTACAGGATGCAACCCACAGGTGGGCAAGAACGACGATAGTAACGTTAATGTGCTCCATAGGACCCATGTAAAACTCAAGGCTGATAGCATCATCAGCAATTGAAAACTTATGGAAATGATTTGATGAAAATGGCACAAGTTTTTCCACTTCTACAAGAATCGCCCATGATTCATTTACACTGATAAATACAGAAATAATTTGAAAACGTTTAATGATCTGATAAAATTATTTCACGGGTACATATGGTATTACGAAGGTACCATTGTGGTTACAATGTTTGTTGATAACAAGGTACAAAGTCTAGGGACATAGTTATGTGAAACAACAATAATGCGGGATCATTATATCGACTTAATTGACCAGATAATATTATTTCTATATTATATTATACGATGTTAGAGGCTAGTATTATCGTAACCGAAGCAGAAGGTGCGCCCCCCCCCCAGGTGGGCGCTACTGGAGCCTAGAATGAATTGGTGGTGCTGACAGGACAAAGCTTAGATTAGGGTATCAGTTGAGTATAGAAAGCTTGATATACCATGACACTGGTAAAAATGAAAAATGTCTTTAAGATCCGAATATTAAAATGCACAAAATGCGTAGACTCTCCTAAGGAAATATATGGATATCTCTAAATTGTTGATTGATCCAAGACTGCTTCGTTTAATTTAAAGGGCAACTGGTTACAATTTGTGTTGGCAATCTTCGCTGGAAAAGACGCTTTATATGGACATAAACGGACATAAACGTCTTAAAAATGCAAAATACTTACTTTAAGGTGTTTGCCACAGCTGGAAATGGTATTGACTGCTGGGAGCTAGTGTGATTGGTTTGTCACTATTGAACCAGGCACGTGTAGGTCCACATCTTCGTGGAAAACGTCAATTGTTGTTTTTGTTTCCAGAGCTAGAATTGAGCCAAATATAATTCCACTGACATTACTGTAGGTGGACCAAACCAGACCAGTCACTCCAAGCTCCTCACCTGGAAAGGCTACCTACCATAAAACAGAATCATTCTTTTCAAAATGAAACTTCTCATATCAACTCCCAATTCTGACGGCTATAGTCAACATATGATACTTGTAACTTAAGTTGGAATTTGTACGCTTATATAAATGCAAGCAATTTCACACGACGTTCTAGCAGGCTGCCACCATACGGCGCTCGCACTACTGTACACGTTACTTCGTAATTACCCACACATGTACACATGGTTGGAGAGGCACAAGAGGAATGACCTAGCCAGGGCTCGAAGCCTTGAACCGCCACCTCGCCCTGATAAATTACCATGTACTAATTGACATGCAATTATCACTCGTAAATATAGATATTAAAGAAAAGATTATACATTAACACATGGATAACTGCCATCATGGGACTGTAAAAATATTACAAAATAATCCAGCTAATTCATACATTCGGAGTTATGACTTTGAATACCTGTTTGGTATTAAAGGATAGGCCTAAGCAAACCCAGCAGGTAACCTTAACCACCAATCCAAGTATTATGTTCCGATATCAATGTTTGAATGGCGGTCTTTCCGCAATACGGATTTGGAGAAAAGTAAGCCTATCATGAGAGTGATATCGTGGTACACTTACCTCGAGTAATTTTCTCCACAAATTGCAGCCTCCGTATCGCGGATATTTTTGTTCTCTTTCATATAAGCTAAGGTTCTCGTTGGGTTTGTTTATCCTTTCACTATAATTATTAAGGATGTATTAATCTCATATTATTGGTAGTATGTGTTAATAATATGAAATTTGCCTTGATCTTTTCCCTGTGCCATGTCCCCTCATTCAGCCTTAATACACGTAATAAATAAGCGATTATGAAGTAATGTTTCATTGCATGTTCGTCTACTCAAACTGATAACGCGTATGTTACATTTTAAAGCAATAATGTACAATATTAGCTAGCTGTGTTCGAATTAAATTGTATTTGTGATAACCATACATTTGACAAATATATCTGTTACGTTAATATGCTGAGTGAAAAATTCTCACTTGCTCATATAAGGTTAGACCCCATTCTTCCTTGGATGAGCGTAAGAGAAAATTCCAAGATTCCTGACAAAAAGAACAAACAACGTGCTTAAAAAAAGTATTTGCAAGAGCATGAACTGAAAGGTTAAGTTATAAATTCAGTTTAATATTTGGAAGGCAGATAAATAGGCAGATAACAAACCGTGTCTTTGGGGGATAGCTAATTCTTTCTCCACTATGAAGTTACACTTTCCACCATTCACCTTAGCGTAATCTGTATCAGATGACCTGTTATATCATTATTAGTTAATTGTTGCAGCATTATAGGGAGAAAATGATGGCAGGTTTGAACCAATTCCAATATCTTCATTAATAAAATCCTGAAAGTGTAAACCCATTCGAGAAAATTTTCAGAGCTACTAATTTGGACAAAGTAGGCCCTATATGTGATATGAAATAATATAGAATTAATCAAGTTTTAAATTCTTCTTTTTTAGTACATCATTCCTAATTAAGGGGTAGCAATGGATTTTGAAGGTTAATTGATTCCTTGCCAAAGGCTAAAGGAATCTATGCATTCACGCGGGCGTGTGTATGTGTGTGTGTGACGCTGTCTCGTGAGCACGATAACTGGAGAAGGCAAGAGTCTACGAATTTCGAATTTGGCAGTTGGGTT
>JAODFY010175037.1:0-10846 GCA_027580055.1 Paracaudina chilensis | reverse complement strand
ACAGGTCTATCCAATTAATTATTACAACTATATTTATTAATAATCTTACTCTCCAACATAGTGTAGTGTTGATCGGGAAAATGTTTTCCCAGCCAACCACCTGGCATATCGGATAGTTTAATATTTGTACCAATGAGTATACTCAACGTAGTGGGACGTGATGATGATAGAACAACAATAATTAACAAATTTTAGTAATACATTTTTTTAAATGACAACCTTTATATGTGATCATGTACATACATATATACATTACACCCCTGCACTTAAAATGGGCTCCTTTGTGTCTCTCCGGTACGCGTTATTTTTTCGGGCGTAACAGCAGTGGGAATACTTTGTCATTTCTGGATAAGGGTGAAAAACGTACAAAATCCGTCTTTTTCGGGCGGCTTTCCAGAAATGACAAAGTATTTCCAGACCATTTAATCCAAAACACGTTTCTCTTCTCAATATATTGTTAATTATTTTGTTGTATTTCCACCACCCGGTACAGCGCATTGGACAACCTCGGGTTGGAATCTGCGCTTTATAAGACTAACTATTACTGTTATTTTACACTAGTCCTGCCGGGGAAAAATACGTCTCCGGTAACACATTCGACTCTTGCCCCAGATATGCCAAATACCTATCAAATTTGTTTAATTCCTTTCAGTATTTTTTTTACCTATACATACATACATAATAACACAATTAATCATTAAACGGAGCCTCGTTTACAAGATTTTCAGTATTTGACCTCAATTGCCCTGAGATGACATTTGATCCTACATAATTGTTGGATTCATTGTGGGGAACCTGTTCAATGAAGTCTTAATACTCCAACCATGGATTTGACAAATCAAATTGATTTTACCTGCATGCGCCAACCAAGGGTGGATGCCGAAATTCCCGAAGGGGCGGACAAAATGATCGTCGATTAAAAATGTAAGGGATCAAATTTAAAAGGTAATGACCGTGGTGGTGTGGCGTAATAGGGGGTATCCCATTGATGTAAGGGAGTTTAAATTTAGGTTTTTAAAGCATATGTGTACGACTAGGTTTATGAATTTTCTTTTTTGAGTGTTTCAAAATGTTCCACATTGGCTATGCCAAACCATGGCACCTCTGCTGGCGTAAGTCAAAGGCGTTAAGCGTGTAAAGTTGAACAAACTGTTTAGACTCGTTAGATATTTATGAGTCCGTATTTGCAGCGAGGTAGGCAACTGGGGTAGATCGTTGCCGTATGTTATAATTCTTCAGGGACGAGTTATTAGTCCCGAACAAGAGACGGAACTTACCTTAACAGGCAAATAAAGTAATACAGTTTTGGCAAAAACAAGCAGACAAGATAATACTGATTGTTGATGATTGGATAAAATTTCTCTCTGATTCTTCTCCTTAATTAATAAAAAAAAAACTTTGATTATATTGACAGCAAATAAAATAGAAAAGAAGTTCCTAGCGCTATTCTATATGGTGAAAGTTTGTTTCATCTTTGAAAAACGTGTTGAATGGCTGCGAGTTTTAAATGCTCCCCTTTAAACAAATGAGAGCTCGCTAAGTGTACCCACGTACTCAGTGAGAAAAACGATGCAATGCATTGCTATTAACGCAGACAAAATTTTGTTAATATTTCCTGCATCTAAATGGTGGTTCTTTTTTAAAAATTTACGGTACGCTCCGCGCCAACCAGTGGCGTGCACAAGGGGGGGCGGTGGGGGTGGGCATCCCCCCCCCCCACCTTTGTGGTCAGTCGTGGGAAAATCACTAAGTCGGGGGATTTTTAAAAAGTGCATGGAGGAGAGAAAATAGAAAGGGCTAAGGAATGAATTATCTGTGACCGTTGATCATTCTTTAACTACAATGTTGCTGTAATCTCTCTCAATGGTCAAACATGTTTAACAGCGGGCAACATTTTCGCGCGCTACGCGCGCGTGTATAGTTGTATTAGGCAGCATCATCAGAATTGTTCACTTTGGAACAAATAGCCGCCAATTTGGATTAAGACGCAACTTTCGCGGCGCTCAGTATGTGTCCTTCCGTAACGCTTTACAGAAAAAATATGTCCCACCCAACAGAAATACAGTCGGGGTATTTGATGTTCGACACCCCTTCTACCTATGAAATCCTGCGCATGCCACTGGGTCGGAAATATTTTTACCAAACTACTTCAACTACAAGTGTAAATTTTTCATTCAAGAGATCTCAAAATAAAAGAGGTTTTCAAGCTATTTGCAAGGTCTGGAAAGTGTCATTTCTGGCGATCTAGGAGGTATATTTAGCAAATTTCCTCGCTACGCGCCAAACGATGGTGGCGCTCCGCTTAGATGGTGACACGCATTTAGACTTTAACTTCCGCCCGCCAGGTTTGCGGAGCTTCTTACCCCTACGCCTACGATCTTACCAGTTCATTCTTCAGCCAAGCCATCGTAGCAGCCATTCCTTGATCCAGACACGCGGGTCGCTCTGGTACAGCCTTCTGACCCGTTTGACCTTCCTGTGGTTTGGGTGGATCATCGATTTCACTGTAATCGAGCTCGTCTAATTCACTGTCATCTCCAAGTACACTAGATACCGGTCTAGAAGTCCGTTCGCCATCTTGAGAACATTTATTATTTAAACTCGAAAAAGTGTCTTCTTTTAATAATCCAGATGAGATCGAAGCCCTGTCATTTTCAGAATCATCCAATGAAGTTTGAGAACCACAAGTCTCGTAGTCACTATGACTGAGCCCGCTTAATAGACTCAATCGTTTATCATAAACTCCAGACCCTTGCGAGGAGCTATCCTCAGATTCCATACTCTCGGAAGATTTCAGATACTCTTCTTCCACCAGTATGTCCTTATCGAAATGTTCACCTGTCATTTTCACAAAATAATATTTGCTTTTGGATATAAAAGTTGTCGTTCTTGCAGGTTTGGCATTCATTGGTTCCCGTGGGTTGTACAAATTCCGTGAAACACTTCTGGTTCTTGGCGAAAGAAGATTGTTCATTCTCTGTGTAGGCTTTTGCTTTCGCCCACCGTCTTGCATCGCTTCACCGGTCTTGAATTGGCCATTGTTTACACACTGTATGCTTTCCAGCATGCTTATACGGGCGGCTACAGGAATTTCTAACGCCAGTGCCATTCTAGTACTACAATGGGTGTTTCTCATAACGGATTTAAAATTCCAGAGGATTCCCCAACAAAGGCAAAACTAACTATCTTGTCACGAAATCAACCGTTGAATATTCATACCATATACCGTTACTCATTAAAGTAAACCTTAAAATGCACTGTCAGTTTAATAAGAAAAGATGTTAAATGTTTTCACCGGTTCGGTAAAACACTTGGTAGACGAAAATCCTATATATATATATATAGTCACGTATATGGAAATAAATACCGTCCCGACTAACAAAGTAAACCCGGCTGCCTCATTGTCAGCTGTACTAGGTTTATACTAGGTGGACGACTCGGGAAGTAGTAGACCAATCATCAGTGTTTCAGAGGGCACACGCTTCTGGCGATGCAGCCTACTGTTTCTTCCGCCATGTACGAGGGCTGTAATTAGTGGTATCCGCCGAGTGCACCGTGCGGTTGTACAAACAAGTTGAAAACCGACATATGACACATGTCTAGTTAAACATGAAAAAAACCCTGTGAAATGAGTAAAGCATGTATCATGATAAATGTGATCGTGACGCCATTGTGAAGAGTGCACGAAATATGCCATCTTGTACGCATGGCGACTAGACGACTAGAGAAATGATTAATGTAGCTTAATGAACATGCCGATGAATGCACACTAAATATAATGTCTATGATGACCCTGATGTCATTATGAAGATTATCTAAATAAACGATGCACGCGCAGACACGCAATTACAGTGAAGTATTACAGTGGCTGTCAGGATCGAACAAGATGGCGCAAACACACTGCAGTCCGTGCGATTCAGAGTGACAACACACTTCTCAATGACATTCTACATAGGTTATGTGACATTACAATAAATTAATATGAATTGGCCCAAAAACATTAATGGTGGCGCGATCATAATATACAGAAATAAAACTACATGCAATAAGGAGCTTATTTTGGGTGCCAGAAATCACGGCGGTTCTCATACCTTACATTTGTTAGAAAAATAATACGAACTAATGTTCCCGATATCCATCCACGGGTGTTTGTAAAGTGATGGGCGGCGTGCAATATAAGTTATACTTACATATGCCATATCGGTCATCTAAATGTCACCTGGGTCATTGTAAGGTCATTTTAACAGAATGAAACCGATTATTGTACCTTCAATTACAGTACCTTCCCTTTAAGTCTCTTTTAAAACATCATTTGTATTTTGAACAAAGGAAAAAACACTGGTTAACAAACGGCACAGACACGGTGACGAATAAGGTCTTGTTCACACTAGAGAACTCGAGGGGATCAGACCCCGCGAGAGAGTGTGGACGCTCGCCGACCCCGCAATCGTGATCTCACTTTCGGGATGGATCAGACCCCGCGAAGGGGATCAAGAATTGTCTTCCGTTCAACGCTGATCTCGCACAAGTTGTCAAGTGCACACGCGACCAGGATCAACGTAACTATCTTCTTGGGGTAAACAAATCTTGATCTCCCTTGCGTGTGAACAAGGAACAAGGAACGAATCACGGAATCATACACAATTCAGCTTTTTCAAGAAGAAATAAATCCCCAACTAATCCAGCTTTGAATGACAAATGTTTAACCCATCAGCGTTATCTTACTAGTGTTTTTTCGTCATTGTCAACGTAATTTTTCTTTCTCGAAGTAAAATATTAATTTATCGTCACTGTTTGCCATCCTTGATAATAAGTTCGTGCAGCCATTGAACTTTGAGGCTCAAATTGAAAAATAAACGTATCAAACAATAATCAACAATGCCTTCACCGCAATATACAGAGGCGCGTGTGGCGCTAAGCTGTTTGGGTATACCGCGAATACGGTGAAAATAATAGGCTTTAATTGAGAGATAATAATACAAAAGACGGACTAATAATGCTCTGTTGTTAGTGCGATCATATTATGATGAATATATATAGACTGTTATTGGGTTATTGCTAGTTTCCAGCTGCGGTTGAAATTCGTATTTAGTATTAAAAATTCAAGATCAGAATGACCATGTGACCGAATATTAACTGCTTAAATAGTTTTATATGTGTGTTCTTATCTATAAATAAATCATGTCTTATTATTTTTCATCCGAACATAAACACGCTGCAAATCTGGCTTTTACTTCAAATACTTCAATCCTCGATTGTGAGTTATAACGGTCGCTTTCTCATGCCGACCTTCCACGTGGAGCAGATGTCAACATACTGGATGTAAAAGAACGCGACTCATGCAATTGACCGTATTCTCAGTGGTGTTTAATATTCATGAATAATAATAACAGTAAAAGAATTAATAAGTAATACATGTTCATTTCGGTTGTTGATCGCCAACGACACCGCTGTCTTTCACGTATTAGACGGAAGATCCTAATGACCATTTGGAAGAACCATATGCGGTTTTTCTACCATGGGCCCGTTCCGACGTTGTTCATGTTCAATGCTAGTCCTATATAAAAGCTCTCGCTGATTTGTTTTGCTATAGTTGCCTGATGTTGAATGTTATAAGAAAGGTAAACAAAATCACTAATTGCTCAGGTGTCTAAAGTATGTGCATCAAGAGTTTGAAAACATATATTTATAATATATATATATATAAAATGTTATAAAAAAGATGTCAACCAAGTCCGTGGCAGGAACATAGGTTTTCGCTTGCCCTTAGCCAGACCTGGTTCCGCTGTGCAATTCGTCATGGGTGTGACCTCTTCATATTTGTACAAACATGTCACTTGTGCCCCCTGACCAATTCTGTCTCAACGTATAAGTAACTTATCATTCGGTAAATCACTGGTATTAGTATATTGATCATAGTATGTTGAACGATCAAGCAATCTCTACATAATTCCAGCATAGTAACCTACTTGTACGATCAACAAATAGCAGTGCCCTGTATGCCCTCAGTCAATGTTACTGTAAAACGTCGTTTGGTTCTGAAGTTTATTTCAGTGTAAACACGAAGGGTTTTTTGGTGATTAACGAATGATCGGTGTTACATACATTGTTGCAGTGAAGTTTCTACCGTGGACGCGAGATCGCCGACTACTGGAGAAAAGTCATCGAAAGCGTCGTTAGCGAGATTCCTGGACAAGACGAGGACCGCTATGACGATTGGGCATCGTTTCGTAAAATTTAAGCTTTGTATATTGTATTAATTATATTGTTATAATTGTTACTTTAACAAGTATTGATGCTGCATTGAACCCACTCGTATTAATCAACCAGCCAATAGCCTCAAATTGTAAATAACCACAACTAGTAAAATTTACACATATTGTTTGGGTAACTTTCTTGACCACGGAAAGGTGGTTTTCGGACAACCAAAAAATGATTATTTTACTCTTTCAGAGGGATTGCGACCACTATTAACCACCGTACAAACGCTCGCTCCTTCCCTTCGTTTGCTGCTTAGTTTGCAAGGATGACTCATCACTATCTGAAGGTTCTTAATTAACATATCCACAGGCACAAAATCCTCAACGCCGTAGATTAGAGAAATTATCTTAATTGGTAGAGTAGCCTTAGGTGGGACTGGCAATATACATGTACGGTATTTTACAAATTAAATATAGAACACAAGTTGGCTGATAGCAAGAAGGCGGTATCTGATTCATGCATTCATTGTCCGCATTACTGGTATGTTTGACTGAAATCCCAGGTGTATGCAGAGGATTGAAAGGGTTTATAATAATAGTGTCGATACTAAGACCGTGCGCTGTTGGGTGGACCAATCAGGAATTTAATAGTAACATGAAATCAATTTGGGACGAGAATTTCGGGTCTATTTAGGTAGGGTGATTTTAGAGCACTATTAGGCAAAACTTGGGGTCGCGGCCATTTTTAGGGTCGCCAACAAACTTTGGAGTGTATATAATTATAGATCATCGAAAAAATATCAGCAACATACAATTGTGAAATGTTGGGAGGGTCGCCAGGTCAGTCCAAGGTGGAATATGAGGTATTTTGTGGGTTGCGGTGTTGGCCTATACTTTAAGCAAACAAAGCACAATTTCTTTCTCTATAGTTAACGCATTCTCTTTAAACAACATCCGCACCCTCAGCCATTTCAGGTGTTAGGTTTATTTTTCGTTTGAGGCGAAATTAAACTCTCCATTGACGCCTCGCTATTTATCACTTCAAATTCTGTCTTTGGATTCGTATATGCAAATCCATTGCAACATTCAATATCTGAAATTATCCTAACTGGATCTAAGTTGATCTCAATGTTTGAGCTGACTGGACTCATCATGGGTAAGTTGAACTTGATTCAAGTCTTATTGAGTCAATAAGAAAAGTGCCACACAAAATATATCCTTCATTGCAAGAAAATACGGTGATTGCATGTGCGCATGCTCAGAGTGACATATTTGTTGAGACAAACGCGAAAATCGCCCTATACCTTTATCATTACGTAGCTTACGAAAACTGAAATAAATCAAAATATACTCGATACAAATATTTGAATTTTTGTGATAATAACAAGGTATAAATCATCTAAACATTCATGTCATCTCAATTCATCAGTGAAGTATGCAATATTTTTCATGATGTTCAGAAAACTTTGACTAAATTTGACAATATTAGGTTTACGTGTGTGAAAGTTTATTCTCACTTGACCTGTGACCGCATATCATTAACATCTCATTACATGGAATATTAAAATAGCTTATTGATATGTGTGAACTGCTGACCTCAGATGACCTTTGAATTGCATCTAACACAATATCAATAGAGTACTTATTATGGGTATGGTGTTATTATTGCATAACTTGACTTTGTCAAATTGTAGTGTCTACAATGTTTTTAGTGTTTGACCTAGATGATCTCTAACAAAAGCAATATGGATCATATACTCGTGAGGAATAAACATACCAAATATGAACTTTATACGACATGGTGGATTTATCGTGCTTACAAGCACACAGTACCAAAAATACGAAGGTTTTTATTTTTTTATATTTTATCTCAGATGACAAAAAGGATCATGATGAACATGATATGACCAGGAACGATTACTTATCGTGTTTTACAAGCAAAAAGTACAAAATACTTAAATTTCATTAAATTAAACTTTCAACCTCAGATAACCTCTGACCATGCACTCATTCTGAGAAACATACCTTCCAAGAGGAACATACATATCTGACCAAGCATGCATGGTTGACTTAATGTGTTTACACAAGGTATTTAGCATTTACCCTCTATTGACCTCAGAGGTAAAAGGTATATTATTATTATTAATGTCATCGCCATCCTTATTATTATTATTATTTTTGGTTATACATATTTATATTTCGTAAGAAGCTTAGCAAACCTGTTTTTTGTTTTTGTTTTACAAAGTTGCAAGATTATGTCAGGGAGTAGCCTTAAAAAAAATAAGTGGAAACATTTGGGGGGAATTTTCACAAATCGCGCGCGGAGGACATAAAACCAAGCTTAGGACATAAAACCTGTGAAGCGCGTGAAAATGAATACTTCTATATACTAGGTGTTTGAAATGCACGAATTTATTGCCCCTACTTGTTCCCTACCTTCCCCAGATTAAAATTGGTGGTGCCCACCCCACCCCCATCTTGATCCATGTTTCACGGCGGGCAAACTTGTTCGCGCGCCAATTTTGCATGAGGCGCCCTCATTTGGCGATTGGCCCTATGGATGTCCTGCCGTAAAGCGAAAATTTCTACCCCACCCAACAAGAAATCCAGTCGGGGAATCAGATGTTTGGCCTCACCTATGATATCCTGGCACGCCACTGATACGTGGCCGCGGTGCGCGAAAAAATATTGTGTCTATCTGTCAAAGCTGAATTTAATACAAACTTGTGCGCGAAATGTTATCCTTCTGTATACTACGCGTGTGAAGTGCGCGCAAATCTACTCCAAGATATCTAACTGATCGAACTATATTCATCTCTCTACATCTATCTATCTATACATCTGTCTATATCTACTAAATTATTGGGATTTATTAATTTTATACTGAATTGGGAAACCCCTTCAGTGGTGATCTTACTTTTGCAGAATTTCTTTATTCTTTGCTTTTCATTGTCAAACTGTGAACAGTTAAATTGAAAGCTTTTCATCCCACCTTTTCAGTGCGTTATATGTCCATAGGTTATAAATTATATACGTATAACATATACATATTATAAGTGTGTAACACTTTGAATCATGCATGGAAATAAACAATTAGAGGGCGCTATTAGCTTTTAGCAACAGGTCAAATTGTATAACGTGAAAAATTGATATTGGAAGATGCTATAAGGATGGGATTAACTCCTACCGTTATAATTATTGATGCTCTACAATATATAACAATTACATTTTAGGATAAATTTATCCTTTATTTAAAAGGAATGGCAATACGGTTTATATAACTAGGATAAGAGTTTGCCATGTAGCAAATTAAAAATTACGATGACAGTATAACATCGGTTCAAATAAGTAATATCCCAGGTAGCGGTGAGTTTGTGGTTGGGTAGATGCTTTCGAGATGGGAGTACGCGACAAACATGATTGCAAAAAATAATTGCGAGATTGACAGTTTATAATTAACTCTTAAGAATTTCGTAAAAAACGTAGGAAATAAACGATTTTAGCATTTCTGCTGTATCATCAGTCGCTTTCTTATCTATTTTCTGCCCTCTCCGATGATAATCATCGACGATGACCCGGTCTGAACTACGTCGTTACGAACTCATCAATATAGATTAGATATGTAGATACGGCCCGTGGGTACGAAACAACCAAATGCGAAGGGAGAGGGAATAATTAAAAACTCTAGCCTTCTTAAGGCAATACAAAGGATGCACATAAATTTGGTGCTACACCACAACATATAGGCATATAACTGATCTACAACTGGTGGCTCTGGAGTGGGAACAGGAATGAACTTCAAGTATTCACAGACGACACTGGCGTCGGGTTTCGCAAATCCTCTCTCCAAGACGGCTAGGTCAGCTCTCATTGTATTCAGTGCAACACACAGCCACTCGGGCTTGGTCCATTTGCTGTAATATAGGGGTTCCAGAAAAGTACCGTATGTAAGGAGGGGACATACGCAACAGAGATAAATAGAGTTCAGATCGATCAACAATGTGGATTAGATTGATCAGAAATATATATATATAGAAATCAAATCGATCGATTAGATAGATAGATAGATAGATAGATCACATCGATATGTTTGCTCGATCAAATTTCTCTACATCTTTTTACGCTGCATTTATATATACAGGTTAACCTAATTTAAAACACCCATCCATAGCAACGACGCACATAAATGCCGCAGTCCGAAAGCCCAAAAGCGCGCGCTAAATTCCATTTATGACGTCATAATGCGTGTTGGGTGTACACGCTAAGTTTTATTTGGTTTGTTTTTTTGTTTTCCTTCAAACAATCATTTTTTTACTGAGGAGGTCCCTAGGAGGGACGAAATATTTACGACCGATATTTTTTCTGATATTCCTATGTCTAAGTTTCCTTTATTTGGAACAATTCGTTAAAACAACATACTACTAATGGAATATACGTTGAGCTTTTTTTCTCGTTATTATATATATATAATTACATCGTTGTCGCAACGTCATCCCATTATATATCCAATAAATATATAATTAGTGAATGATATTAATATTTGGCGGAGTATTATATGCCGCATTTGAAGGCAAGGGATATTTCTTTATTTAATGGAAAACTGGGTCCCGAGCGGGACTCGAACCTGCGACCTACTGCTCAACGTG
>JAODFY010174926.1:0-10847 GCA_027580055.1 Paracaudina chilensis | reverse complement strand
TATAGAAGGTGGGTTTATATTGAAAATATTGAAATATATTTACGTTTTAAAACGTTTCCTTTAAATATACACTTACCGCTAATATTATCCATGTTCACTTGAATCTTGCGTAAACAACAAGTTATATATTTTACATAAAAGTAAGCAAACAGTATTCGGTAGAACGTCTTCACTTTACTGTGGTAAGTTTCGTTGTGAAGTTTATGTTGTTATGCAACGTGTATATGAACGCTTATTATGACGCAATAAATACCGTACGGCAAAGTCATGGATAAAAAAAACTCATCGCGTCAAGCGTAACGCACCATGGGTTTGTTTCACGCGTGGCTTTCAAATTTATGGGGCGGTGTTTGCGACACTAACTTACGCACAAAATATGTAATTCACAAAAATACGCAATTCACACTTGCCCTCCGAATCTGTGTTTGGGTTGTATTCTCAAAAAATGCCTATAGCGTAACTTGTTTCCGTTACTCTACGCAAGCTATTTAGTCATCGTAGCAATGTTTTAGTATGGAATTGTATGTGCGTGTGCTCATCACATACAGACGCTTAGCCGTCGACACGTCACACAACGCAGTCACATCAAAATCGCTTCTCTATGACAGCACTCGTGACGCGCACAAGTAACGATGCATTATGGTTTGGGATATGTTTGTGACGCAATGCCATTGGGACCCAATGAGCTTTGTTGGCTTTCTAGTCCATTAGCCATCAGCAATGAGATTATCCTCCACAGACACTCGTAGGATTCAGCATGCTGAAGGGCGCCCTCTATTTTCTAATGTAATTTATTCCCCCAAATTGTGCTGCCCATAGTCCTTTAAAGTTCCAAAAAGTTAATTATTATGTCAAATAACATTCTCCCTTTCAGGAACAAGCCTGTTTTAATTTTAGTTTTTAATCACAAACATGTTTTCATTTCACGCAGGGTGCCTGTGTTGAGCAAAATATTACAAAAAACATCAAATTGGGCCCTTCCCATGTAAGCAACTAGAAAATGTTTTTTTAAATTTTTTTTATACTAAATAGTCAATTAGTATCCACACAGAAACAACACATTATGCCCAAATATGCATCTGGGAGCCTGAAATGAATTGATGCTAGTCCTCATCTGGAGTACGAAAATGATCAAATGTGGCTGATTTTGTACTCAGGGGTAGTTTAAGTAAGTTTTGGCTGATTAGCAAAAATAACTTTAAAATATCACTCACATTTAAGGGTACACACCACAATTAGCTGTGAGCTGGATTAGATCCGCGAGAAAGTTAACCCTCGACATATAGTCCCTAAAGACGATATATATATATTTTTTTTTTTTGCAAAGAAGAAGATATCATGATGCTTCAAAAGGCATTGAAGATGTACTATATATATTGGACTACAGATGCTGTGAAAATGGTGAAAATTGAAGGTGATTTAAACCATTAAATCCATGGTTTACCTGATGGTTTTGATGTTCCTCCGCCAACGCAGTTTTGGGGGCGGTGCACTGAGCGTAATATTCCTCCCCTCCTAGCAAAATTGTAAACGGTGAAGGTATGGTAATTTGTATGTGCCATTATTGTTTATGTCAGCTTTCATATGGGGGGTATAGCATAAGCGAGCTGCGGTGATCTAACATGGTGAAACGGCCTTATGAAATATCAAACTTAGTGTGTAAGTCAATGGAGAAATTAATTGTGGTCTGTACCCTTTAGGCATAACTTTATAGGCCTAGGCTAGGCGTAGCAGCCTAAGCGTGGGGTATATGCCTATAACGTTAAGCTAAGAATGGAAACTATACGTCAACATGCAATTTGGGGAAGCTGTCTAACATACACATCCCATTCATATTCCATGAAGAAATTTTCAGACTTTCATTCTCCTTTTAAAGAGAACGCCGTCGAAATATAGTAACGTCACTTCCGCTTTCATGTTTTCCATATCGATTACACTGAATACTTGGTCCCGTCATCGATAGGCCTATAATAGTTAGTAATAGTAGGCCTATATTTATTGCATACATGTAACGTGTGTAATAAGGGAACAATAATATGTTTAGAAACTGTACGGTAGTTAACGTAGCGTTTTTTTTTCTCGATAAGGCGAAATCTTATCATGGTTAGGGGTGTTTCATCTTCGCCCAGCTTCGGTTCACTCACTATATCGCATGCATGAACATATCTTCAACACAATATTTTTGTGTATTTTTATATCGATATAGAGCCCTTTGTTTTGAAGTTGTACCATATTTAATGAGATGCACTTGTTGGCAGCCTGGTGTATCAGGAGCAACGCTATCATAGCGAAGAGCAACGCTATCATAGCGAAGAGGATAGCAACGCTATCATAGCGAAGAGGATTTGCCGTCATTGTATTGTTAAGAAGCCTTCGTAAACACAATATCCAACATTGTGCGAACAATGCATTTATCTGTATCAAAACCCGTTACGATAGAAACACAAGGCGCGACGGCTTCGCCTCTGCGATGCCCTTTCCCACGATCCTTCGGAAACCTCCGCATAACTCCACAGGCGAGCAAAACACGCTTATCGCTTATCGTGAAGTTTTCATACGGAAGCTAATAAACTCCACGATGGAAACGTCCAGAGCCTTAAAAATATCAAGTGAAATTCATTTTGAAAAGCATCGCTACCAAAAAGAATGAAATTGTTTTACGCGCCTTAATAAATTTAAAAAACAGATTTTGATGCGCCATGCGTGATTTTTTTTCTCATCAGTTGGTATTGTATTCTGTCAATTCACGGAAATGTCTTTGGAAATACATATAGTTAGTTTACCTTCAAATGTATATAGTGTCAACATTTGAGCAGCAAACTCGATATGACGTATCTCGGTGTGTTGGTTTAATCACTCAGTCAATTGTTCGTTCTTATAATGAGGTAACAGTGGCGTATTTAGGGGGGGGGGCATTGGGCCATGCCCTCTAACCCTCACTGATGCCAACAATAATATATTATATGCTAGTTCAGCCTGGGAGAGAAAAAACAACAGATCTACCTCACAAAATGCCTGACAATTCCGGTATTATGGAGTATAGTGAGGCATGATTAACCTCAGTCTTCAGTTCATCTGAAAGAGAAAGGGGGTCCTTTAATATGATAGAACCACAAATTTGCTTAAAAGTATTGCCAATCTTTGTAACTTAGTATCAATCAATCCAACTGCCAATTCTGAGTTTAAAGCATGCAGGTTTGTGTTTTTTTTTGTTTTTTTTTAAATATTAACCTAATGTAAATTCTTGAATTCTGCTTCGAAAGATAACAAATATTGCAGCAGATTGCATGTGAAAAATTGTGAGGACGCTTAAATATTTTTTAAAAAATCCAAAGAGGGAGGGGGACACCCCATCCCCTTAGAACCCTCCCCCAGGAAAGCCATCACTAAAAATCCTTCATGCTACCCCCTCCCCCCTCCTCACCAATTGCTGACTACGCCACTGTCTACTATAAGGCAACTATATGATTCTACTCGCTTTGTAAGTTGTAACAGTCTTCAGCGAGCAATTTAATCTTAGGAACACGTTTTATATACGCGATTTTGTGAAAATGTAATGTGGGGCATAGTTTTATTTTTCCAGGGGGACCGAGTGCCCCTCCTTACCCATGTCTCCGGATGTCCCATAGGCTACCTACTAGTCTTGCCCAAGTCTCTTGCGCGTTGAGATCATGCCCCCTCCCCCCATAAAAAGAAAGTTTTCATGTATACGGGGAGATCATCACGAGAACAAGAGACGACGTTGGGCAAGTCTAGCTACCTACGGGAGAAACCTATCTGTTTTGACGAGTCACGATGGCTTGCACATGCTACGGTAGGCTGTAAAGCTATAAATCTCCGTGCATGTATAGAGCCTCGGACGTGACCTGTTCTTATTTAAATTTTATTGTTGTTGTAATACGTAAAACGTCGCCGGGAAATGATCTATATTAAATTTCATGTTCTATAACTCCTTTTGTTAAGTTTATTGGACGCTTATCTTGAAGTTTGCGAATGATGGGAATTCTCTTCTTTTTTTTTTTTCCTTTTTCTTCATGGCAACGAGAGATATAGTCAAGGTTATCCAAAAAATCAAAACGATTTGTCTATTATAAAAATAATAAGAGGAACATTACCGTGAATTATTAGTTTGTGGTAGGGTAGAGGTTTACGGGTTGGGAAATATGATTGAGGTTGCCTGTTTGAACGAAATGTTTCCGTGACGCAGTGCGCCCTCACTTTTATTTGGCTGCGATTGAAAAAAAAAAACCAACAATAGCAAATTATTAAATTATGAAGCCCGTGTTGTCGATGCTAATTTGTGCGGTTCAGATTTGTTTGTAATCCCCAATTACCCGCTATGAATTATGACGACATGATAATCACATTCACATTGATAGTCCCTGGTAAAGGAAGCCACCGACGGGCCGCCGTAGGCTGGTTGGTGTCACGGCGGCGGGGGCAAACACCGCGAATGCACACGTTGGAACAACGGCGGCTTTTTGTGGTGGCTTGCCGCAAGCAGCAAGTATGGTCACAGGCTTCCGTTGGGCCAACTTTGGGCCGGCGGCACAAATCGCAGATGACCCACCGGAGCAGCCAACTCGGCTTGATATCGGGGGTGTCATCAATTTAGATTGACCATACAATTCTCTGACGTCATTGATCACGTGGATCGATCCAGAATTACAGGTAGATGCAACTTAATTAATAACAATTGCGCTACTTGAACATCCTTACAAAAAAAGCAACTTGGCCTATATATTGGTTAGAGCTTCCTCTTATCCGCCAGGTTCGAATCCCGGCCGAGTCATGCCAAGACTCAACAAATGGAATTTACCGCCTTTCTGCTTGGTGCCCAGCATAGAGGAAAGGTGAAGGGTCTTCGTTACCTATCCCCATTGGGGAGCCTAGACGTATAAAATTATCATGGTAGTGCACGTGCATCACGAGGGTCTTCGTTACCTAACCCCATTGGGGGAGCCTAGGCTATATCGTGGCGTAAACAAACGTATAAAATTATCATGGTAGTGCACGTGCATCACGATTTAAGCCTTCGTACGCCTTCCAATTAAAATATAAGGTATATAACCATATACGTATGGGAGACTGGGTGGTCAGGGGAAGTCCCCCATCTCGATGCATTTTGAAAGGGGCAAAAAGAGTACAAATGTCGGCAAGGTGTATCTAGTTTGAGAAGATCAGAAGCCCAGATTTCTGATCTGAACAAAGTTATGACGTCAATCGACAAATCTTAAAGCAACCTAGTCCAAGAAGCATGTCTACTGGATGGGTGTGTCAGGGGATCCGACCCCGGGCCCGCAGTAAATTAAGTGGCCGGGGTATGGGGAAGGATGGATCAGGGTCCGATGTCCCCGGGTCCGACGTGGCTCTCTATTCCCTTACCCATATAGCGTAAGCCCCTATTTCCAAACATCGTAGGTGGCCTGTTCATTACTTAGCGCAAGTGACCTATCACATACGATTAATTGTTTAGTGTGTAATTTAATGTGTATAGGCCTTGTCGATTACCCACAAACCTTTGAACTAAAAAACGTGGCTGGCTGGGCAATGCATGTTGACGAACGGAAGAATAAACACGTGTTGACTGTTGATAAAAAAATTTAAAAAAAAAGATATACGGCAATGTAAAATCACTCGTAAATTCCAGTAAACAATAATCCCAAGCAGTTAAAAGTGCAATCGTCACCCGTAAAAAAAAAACAATAAGAAAAAAAAACAGTCAATTTATACCGCGAACATGAGAAAAGCTTTACAATGTCTCATAGAGATGCATGATTGCATGCGCGCGTGGCGTTACCTTGTGCGAGGTTTACCGCGCCCGTGGGGATACCAGTTAGACACGGTGGCAAATAATCGCCGATTTGGCGGTCTAAATCTGTCGGCGAGGACATTAAGAAATTACAGCTTTCCGCGATTTTCCCACGGGTTTGGAACGACTCAGTTAAGAATATTGCCTGTGTTTTTGGCAATTGTCACTCAGCCATGGCACAACATTCGCGTCGTTTGAGGCATGTATACTTTAAAGTCTATGTTGTTGTCCGAGCGATGGGGTGGCCGCTTATCAAATGCGCGCGAAAGTGAGCTAGTCGTGAAAGTATTCTAGACTTTTTATTATCTTGAAATATTTATTACTGAAATAGTTGCGTCGGATTGGCTGAGAGTTGTCACGTGGTGTCATAATCTCTGATTTGATAGACAACGTATCGGTAGTATCGTATTATATGCACGGCCTCGTATCCGAATTTGTCAGTTACGCGTGACGTCAGCATTTAGAGTATCCGCTGTGATATACTGGGACTGGGGTTTTTAGCGATCATAAAAGCTGGCCCATATTTTGTTACAGCCCTCGTCACATTCAAATTGCCATTGAAGCGTTTGTTGAGTTTGTCAGTAATTGATAGATAGCTATATACCGTGGTATGCTGTGTTAAGGGCTGGGGTCGAGAGGCAGTCATAACGTGATTGCCAGTTATCGATAATATATCAGGGCCGATGCAAGGGGCTGGCGTTGAGAATCTGATATAACGTGATTGCCAATCATCGTCAAACATCCCAGGGTTGATGCAAGGGGATTGGGGTTGAGATGCCGTAACGGCATAATCCCCCTGGTCTTCAATGAATTATTAATACTTTGCCCACACACAGAGGTGTGCTCCGTTCACTCACACACCCTCCTAATCACACCCGTGGCACCCAGCCTTGACGCCTCAATCCGTCAGGTAAAGTGCCTTGCCTGGGGACATATACGCACCCTAGCCAGGACTCCAACCCGTAATCCTTGAATCATGAGCTCTTTGAATCGGCCACACGACTTCCACGCCTCTCGGTGATCGGCAACCGATGAGGACCGATGCAATGGAGCTGGGGTTTAGTAACGTGATACATAGACCCATTGGAAGTGGGCCTTGTTCTATAGGCCCACTATAGGGTCGTGTTCTATAGGCCCACTGGAAGTATTTCTTTATTGTGCAGGCCAGCTTTATCAAGTTCTTTTTCCCCTTAAAAGCCAATCGCGTCGAGTATGACATGAGTTTAACAGCAGAACGATGGCAATTTTATGAAACCGTTTTACATGTATATGTAGGGGTCATTACCGTAGTAAACATCATAATACGTAGTCAATTTAGCAATAACTTATACAGGTCTGACGCCTTGCTCTATCACATCAACCTATCCATACATTTTACTTAAAAAGACACGCCCATAAATCAAACCCCTCTCGGGCCTCACCTTTCGACCGTCCCAATAACGCCGAGAAATATTGGCAACATGATAAAAAACAAAATTGGCACTTCCATCAAACGCCCCGGAAACATTTTTCTTGAATGAGGCTGCAAACAATAATATGATACTGCAACCACAAAAGACCTTTCTCACGACCCCTGTGCTTGCCGCAAGTCGTTTCCCTAGCGACAAGAACAGTTTGTCTGTATTATGTCATGCCGCGCTGATTCTATACCAGTATTGTGCAATTGTGCAAAGAATGTTGGACGGAGGCAGTTCATTGCGGTGGAATTAAAATATTTAAGGCTACTTATACAAACCTGCCAAACCCCCCTGGTCAGCTCAATGATTAGAAACAAAATGTAGGCATATACTTTAGGCCTAATACCTAGTACGGGTGTGTCGCAATCATAAATCCGCCGTATATATGGCGTATCGTCTGCAACGAGAGTTAAGTTGTCGATGGGGACATTATATGTAATTATAGGATTAATAATGATAAATAAGCCTAATTATAGATATGTATTGATTGGGATTGGGTATATATATATATATATATATATATAGAACATTTGTTATATGATCGATATGACGTCATAGTTATGATTATGATATATCATTTATTTATAACCAATTGAATATGTGACGAATATGTGGACAACGTGCAGATACGAAACATTATATATATTTATTTATTAATTTATTGGGTATCGATTAGTTGCTATGATCGATATGATATTCAGAGATATGTTAAACTAATGATATAGTCTGTACATATTTACAGATGGTATATCGTCTGCGACCGGTGAGAGGTGATATGTAGCATACAATGTGGGAACACGAAACATTACAGATATATATTGATTGGATATCGATAAGTTGCTACGTAGTCCGTAAAAAATTACAGATGGTGTATCGTCTGCGACGAGAGGAGATATGTAGCCTACAATGTGGGAACACGAAACATTATAGAAATATATTGATTGGATATCGATCAGTTTCTATGATCGATATAACTTCAAAGATATGTCAAACTAATGCAGATGTAGTCTGTAAATATTTACAGATGCTGTAGCCTGCAAGAGATGATATGTACGGTAGCCGGCAATCTGGGGACATACTGAGAAATATAGTGATTGAGCATTGATCATTTGCTATGATCGATATATGATGTCATAGACATATATATGATATGTGGTTAAAATGAACGGAGAAAAAAAAATCGAACGGAACTTTCCACCGTTTTTTTTTTCATTTGTGCGTTAGGATAAATAGCCTAGTTGTTTAAAGCCTGGTTAGTTATAAATAGCGCGTCTATTGTCGTCAGAACAAGTTTTATTTCCGTTTTGATTATTTATTTATGTAAGTTACAGCAAACCAGGGGGTCTTTAATGATATGCCCCATAGTGTGATCAGCCAGCCACGTACAACGCAGTGGAAAATACATTTCCAGAAATGACAAGATTCTACCAGACACGTTACTACTGTTATTCTCTACTGCAGCAGTAGATCCGTATATAGGTGCACGCGGACCTCGACACTTCGCTGCGTGTCGACATTCTCGAGCACCCGACGGGCCATACTGAGAAAACTCCTGCATTGGTTACCGTATACGTCACTTAGGAATGTGAAGACAAAACATTCCCAAATCACATACTGCGGGCGTAACGCAGTGGGAAATACCTTGTAATTTCTGGTTAATGGTGGAAAACGTAAAAAATCCGTCTTTTCCGGCGCATTTCCAGACATGACAAGTTACTTCCAGACACGTTGTACAATATTTACCGTGACGCCCATGCACATCTTTGTACGCCTCCCACGAATATTGAGGCGAAATATCACCTTTAAATTGTTTTGCTTGTGACAAGTCTCTCGTGCCATGTTCTAGACATGGCCCCAAACCCCCACCCCCACCCCCACACACCCAAGACACACACACACTCATCATTCGATATTTTATGTTCAATCCATAACATTCAGTGTCTGTATAAATACGATTGTGCATTTAGGTTAAAACATTATACTACAAAAATAAAGGAACTGAACTGTAAACAGTTAACTGTGTGAAAATTGGACAGATTCGTCTTTTCGGACCAACATCGAACTTTCAACTACGAACTTCCAAATGCGCGCGCGCAAATAAAAAACATCCCCAAACGTATAAAAGAATAGTGGGTCTCTTAATGCCACGGTGGGGGCAAGTAAACGCCGCGATCGAGTGGTGAGAGGGCGCTGAATTACACTTGACGAACAACATATATTTGCACGGGGAGGGGGCGATATGTCCAGGGTGGTGGCGCACCGGTATCGTGTTTCCATTCACCTAACTCCGCGAGTTGTGCCGCCACACAAATTGACTGACCGCACAACATGTTGCCCACTGGCGCAATATAGTCCGTTGTCGTTTGTGACCCTCTTTTTTCGCAATTTTAGAGACAGTCACAATTGTTAGGTCCTACCGGTATATGTTTATGTGTGTCTTTTTTGCTGTGTATTTTTTTAAGGTCATGCATGCTGTGTTTTTTCACGTTTTTGCTTATTATTTTGTTATATTTTAGTTGTTGTTGTTGTTGTTGCTGTTTCTGGTTGGCAATAACATCATGTTTTCCTATGAACGAGTTATATATTAGCGCAGTGGGAAAACTGTCATTTCTGGAAAAGGGTGAAAAACGTACAAAATCCGTCTTTTCGGGCGGGTTTCCTGAAATGACAAGATACTTCCCGACCATTTACTGACCTGTTTTCTGCAGTAGGTCCGCCTACTAGCACGCACGGCTCGTCACTGTGCTACTAACCAGGTTTATCCGCCCGCTAGCGGGCCCGGAAAACCCCTCCGGGGGTTACGTCACATCGGGATGTGTTGAGAAAACAAAGCCAAATAACACACTGCGGGCGTAAAGCAGTGGGAAATAATTCGTCCTACAAATTATTACAAACATATTTAATTTAATACTGTCGATTTTTTTTCTTTATAAATTGCCCTCCTTTAATTTAAACCATAAACTTTTACGTTTTCCATTTAAAAAAAACCAAAACATGTTTAAGAATGGTCAGAGAACAACTGTCATCATTCTCTCGCTTTCTTAACCACAAAATGAATAACACATTTGTAATATTTTTTTTTTACAATAATTTTCTTAGTCTTTTTATTGCCGGATGGCGTAATGTTTTGGTTCGGTGTTTTATTTGTTATGTAACCTCATAACATCCAAAAACAATCTTGTACACGTCATCATATCAGTCATGCAGGCATCAGTTCTCCATATTTATATAAAGCTAAAGGATTTTCCACCAAGTTCACCAACCTCCGCACCGGTTTTAATAAGCCAATTCCAAAATGGCCCCGGGCTACCCTGACGGTTTCTCCGTAAACATACCGCCAGTAGTGATTCATAGAACGGGACACGTGCCGTCCGGCGGCAGACGGCAACAACCGCTAATCCTATTGGACAATGGCTGTTTGAGGTCATGAGTCACGCATGCGATTTATTTTCGTTCTGAAGAAATCTTTGCATTAGGTGGTACAAGGGGGCACCACACATGTAATTTCTCCATTGACTTACACACTAATTTTGCTATGTTCAATGGTTTCTAAAGTCAGAAGTTCTCAACCAGCAATC
>JAODFY010174815.1:0-10847 GCA_027580055.1 Paracaudina chilensis | reverse complement strand
CAACACAATGTGTGTATATATATATATATATGTGTTGATCAAAAGTATATATATATATATACGCCTAGATTCGAAGATAAGGCGAAATATTGTTTTCCCATTAGCATTTTTGCTACCATTTCTAGGCATAATTTTATTTTCGCAAATACTCTTATCTTGTTCTCCACCGTCTAAAACTAGGGTTTTTGTTAGTTTTTGGGTCAAGGGGTTAGGGAGTATATGAGGAATTAATGTTTTATTTTATTGTGTATGTCAATGGGTTTTTCGCCTTAGCGTCGAATCTAGGTATATATATGTGTATATATGTGTATATATATATATAGTTATAATATATATGTTGATCCAATTATATATACCTGAAAGCCTCAAAAGGAATAATAAGCACTAAAACCTGATGTGACAGACCTACATATGTGATTCTGGATGACGGCTAAAATATTTTAAACAAATGCTACATTGCTACATTTGTTACTGTATATGTTCTTTGACCAATCATAAATTCCATAGGTTGTTTCCCTCTGGTGATTATTCTTTCATTCAATGCTGAATATTTCATGAAAAACAAACAGAAACCTCATTAGCATATCATAATCAGAAACCTCATTAGCATATCATAATCAGAAACCTCATTAGCATATCATAATCAACCCTAATACCAATAAAGGGACTTGCTTCCCCTGCCATAACCACTCCCAGATATGTTAGAAATGATGTTTCAAAAATGAACGTCTTGTCATTCTTGATCCCTGCATAGTCTGTCATTGTATATGTCATCATACATATATGTTGGACACAGACAACACATGTCTGACTTTCATACTGAATGTCATGCATGTCTTCCCTGCATATCCTATAAGTGTGTTTGTCCTCATACTATTCTACATATCCCCTCCGTGACTATGCCCTCAAACTGCCCTACATATCCCCTCAGTGTCTGTGTCCTCATACTGCCCTACATATCCCCTCAGTGTCTCTGTCCTCATACTGCCCTACATATCCCCTCAGTGTCTGTGTCCTCATACTGCCCTACATAACCCCTCAGTGACTATGTCCTCAAACTGCCCTACATATCCCCTCAGTGTCTGTGTCCTCATACTGCCCTACATATCCCCTCAGTGTCTATTTCCTCATACTGCCCTACACATCCCTCTGTGTCCATCAGATCCAAAATTCACAAAATAAAACTAATAATTATGCACCTTTTAGAACTGCAGGAATTCAGATTTAACTCTTTCATAAGAATCTGTCATGATAAATAGTACCTCCTATGCATACATTACTTACAGTGCAACTTATATTTAAGAGCCACGACTTTGGAGAAAAAAAAATGGGTGAAAAGAAAAGAATTGCGAAATGAGCTCCTAACAGTAACAATGTTGACATTTGTTATTAACTATAGTGTTACATCCTTCCTGCTAAATAACCAATGATTACATTTAAAAAAAAAAAAAAAAAAAGCCAAAATTTTAACCATGCAAATTGTACCAGTTTCCATCTGGGGTTAGATTTATTAACAGTTCAGAGAAAAATGAAATGTGGGCCTGAACAATAAATATCTGTACAGAGTCGACCTGTAAATCAAACAGTATAAACATTATCAGGGTGCAACATGATACAAGAGTTTTGTGCTCACAAATAGTTCAAAATTACAAAGAGAATCACATATATATATATATATACTCTTTCAATGCCACCTATTTTGTATACCACCTACACCAACCCCTATGTACATCATTGGGCCAAGCCATACCCCACACTGTGTTAAATAAGGGTTTGCAATTTCATAAGTCATCAAAAGATTCTTTTCCCTTAAAACAATGTAATATAGTGCTATTACGTTGTACACTATTCAAACTGGAATGCTGCCCTCTATTTTCATTTTTAACTTTTTGAGTGGTGGGTGGGGGCTCTGCAACCATCAAAAACCTGAAATGCTTGGTATATGTCATCAAGCCACTTTGGCTAAAAGGGGAACTATTGAATATTGGGAGAAAAAAAATCAGACAGAAGGTTCATAAACATAATGCATAGAACGCCAAATTACTTGTATAAGGTAATTTAGATGTATAAATGGTGAACAGGACGAATATATAAACACGTCTTGTAAATTATGTCACAAAAATAAAAAAAACATCCATACAATAAAGTGAGTTATTTCTTGATATGATTTAAACAAAAGAGATACAGTTAAACAATGCAACAAAGCAGATTGAAACATGCTCTCAATTTCCAACAGATTATCGACTATTTTAAATTTTTTGGTGAATTCTTGTGGGAAAAAAAGTGAGTGGTGCAACTGAAATGGAGTAATTAATGTTCCCTTAAAAAAACCTGGTATTCTAACTCGATGATCCCACAATTCACCTTGGACTACTGAACTGACGACTGCCAGAACGATATATATATATGGCGCTGGCCACCCTCCCAAAATACAAAGTTAAACACTGTGGATAGCATTGAGCTTTTATTTACCTGCTGTTTGCCATGTTTGACTACTATCAGAAAGGGAAAAAAAAAACAAGGATATAATGAAGCACCAGTCGTATATGTTGCTGATATTTTCCAACGACATTTTTGTTGACCCTTAAGATATTTGAGGTGGTGGGGCACAAATTATCTCAGAGATACACTTCAATAGAAAAGAAAATATAGTTTCCTAAAAGACTTTCCTGCTAAGGGTTGAATTTTCTCATACAATCAGTGTGTTAGGCTAGATAACAATCAGAATTTATATACCACTATGAAAGATGGGTACAGTTCGAAATAAAATACACCTTTTCAGTCCGAAAAAAAGAGTTTTCAGTCCGACACATGCTAATTCGACGCCATTGTGGGCATGATCATGATGTCACCGGCAAAAAACGGACTGAAAACGTGCATTTCATTTTGGAATGAAAACGTGTATAAATGTGTATTTCGTTTTTGGACTGAAAACATGTATTTCACTTTCGGACTGAAAGCTTGTCGGGCTGAAAACTTGTCGGACTGACGGGTGCACCCCTGAAAGATGACATCCAATGGAAAGGATATATCCTATATATGAAATTAGTAATTGCTCTGAAGTAAGGTGAACTTGGGGGCCATCTGATCCCACCCATGGCATTACAGCTTAGTCACATTCTAAAGGATTATATTCCTATATTTGCCTCGGAAAATTAACTAGTATGAGAAACTTTTATTCATAGCTTGACATACTTTCTTAATTAATAACCATCATATTTACATTTGGCTTTCACATTACTGCACCTCGCTCTCTCTCGCTCACTAAGTGCAAACATAAGTGAATGTTTGAAGAAAAAGGCAACAGGGTGTTTAATTACAAAGTGGACACAAAGAATGGAGAAACTCCCAGTGAATTGCATGGACCTTCCAGCAGCTGGAAGCGAGGGCGCTACGAATACAACCCCATCGTGTACCTCATCTAGCTCTACGACAAAACTAACCTGGTGATAAGTACAGTGTGCTTTACATGTGTGAGGACACTTTAAATCCTGCCTGAACAAATGTTTTTTTTTTTTTTAAAAGGAGGGAAAAAAAACAAAACAAGCTTCTGCCATAAAATTTTGGAAGTGATACAATAAATAGCAAAGCTCTTTTAAAATCTTAACTCTTACTTAAACTCTAGTTTCCAAGCGGCGCTCACTCCAACGCCGCAGGCACGTTAAATGATGAGACGGTCAGCCTACAGCCCCAGATAATCAGCTCTTTGTCTCCGGTGAGGATACCAGGTACTCCTCGGATCGCTTATGGGAGGTCAGGGCTCGCATGGTTTGAGCATCGTGAGGAAGCTCAGATTTCCTTCGCAAGAGAGGCTTGGTCTCTTTCTTCGGCTCGGGATTAATCGTTTTCTGTAACAAACGAACCAAAACAAAATATTATGTCTCTACAATCTTGGTTGAGTGCGCCAGAAATTCTGAAGGTAACACAAAGCTATGTTAACATACATACACTGGAATATCCATGTTTTTAATAAAACACTTTTATGGTTAGTGCAAAAGCTTAAATTTCGTTGGTGGGACCATTAATGTTAATATTAAATACTTTGGTTGATCTATTTATTTATTGAATATTCATATATACAGTTCTTATTTTACTATGTTAGTAAAGCAATGAAGCCATACTGTTTTCTTAAGTTAGAATGGTTATTTTTGAAACCTGTCTTGTGTTGCTTGCCAAGCAATTAACATATTTGTTTCCATACCCATTATCTGTTTCTTCAGGTCAACTTGTTGCATTAACCTCTGTTAGAATGTAAATACAACAGAAAGTTATTGGAACCATGACAACTTAAACACATTAATTTGACATATTGGTGGCAGCGATCAGAGCATGCAGGAGTTGACTAGGTTCAGTCAAAAGGAGGTAAAGAGGCACAGGGTAAAAAGCATGGCCTTATTTTGCATGGCTCCATATATATTTTTTTTTTTAACTGATCAAAGTATACTCCAACTTGAAAGGGTTTCACCCAAACACCTCCCACAACCCCCCCCCCCCTTTTTTTTTTGCTTGTTTTGTTCTTCTGAGGACCTGAAAATTTCTTTGTTCAAGTCCTGGAACCTGCTGCAAAACCTGTCCACACACATACACATCCACACACATCATCACGAGGAATCAAAAGAGGAAAGTAAACAACATAGGTTAAGCTGGATAGTAACTTCATTCTACTGCAAAGATCTTCTCTTGAAAATAAAAGGACGCAAAATAACAAAGACGGTTAAGGATGAACACCTCCTCCAGGGACTCACAGTGAACGATGATGGTATTCATGCAAGAGTTAAGGATGTTAAGGATGGAACAGGCATTACATGTTATTAGTGTCGCAAAATCACTGCAAAACTCATCCAATCATCAAAAATAACCAGTGGTTAGTGGTTCCGATGCCATTGATGAAATTGTTATGTTAACCCTAGTTTGATTAATTGAAACTCGTTATTTCCACTATGAACACTAATCTCAATATGAGAATAAACAATAATAATACAAATCATGTTACATATAAGTGGAGGAGACCGGACATAAGCATTGCTTATCGAGGCCAGGCCACCTTGAACACAAAGAATTAAAATATATATATATATATCATAATAACGATGCCATACAATAAATATTAATCACTGTAAATTAAATGTTGTTTCAATAATGTTTTGAATATTTGAATTGAATGTGCGTTTTTAATGTTTAACTGAATTGAGTTCCAGAATTGCGAACCATTAAATCTTACTTAAATCTAAGTTTGATCGATTTCTAGTATTGTATTTGTGAATATCATTCACAAACCAATTTCCAAAATGAGTGGGTAATGTCACTTTATCCCATTTGTACATAAATATGCCTAATTGATAATGATGTCATGAACTGTAAGTAGTTTAAGTAAACGAAAGAGTGCGCAGTATGGTCGGTGTAGGCAGCATTGCAAATGATACGAGCTGCTCTTTTCTGTAAGAGTAATATACTATTCAAAGTTGTATTTGAACAAACAGCCCAAACAAGAGTACAATAGTAAATGTGCGGAAGGATGAGAGTTTTATATAATGACAAAAGAACGCATTTTGGTACAAAATATCTAATCTTGTACATTATACCAACAGTCTTTGCTATAGAATTTTTAACGTTTTTAACATGTAATTTCCAGTTCAAATGTTCATCAATAGTGATACCTAAAAATTTACATGTAGAAACAGCAGATATATTCTTTTTGTTAATTTTAACCTGAACTCTACAAGTCTTTCTCTGGTAAGGATGGAAAATCATAAAACTTGTTTTGTCAACATTAAGAGATAATTTATTTGCCCTGAACCAGTTAGATACTGAATTTAATTCTGAGTTTATGTCTTGCACCAGATGTAAAAATGAGCCTACAATAATCTTTCTACGCAGGACAATCATTTCTTTTTAGTATCCGACATTTCGTTGGTAGCCCGACTGTCAGAAAGTCGCCATTGTTGTTAATATTTATTTTCTCCACTCTTTGCGTTACCTGCAAAACGCCTTCCAAGTTTCCACGTTCTATATTGACGCGGGATACCAAACAATATGACGTCATTATGAAGTCACCTTATTTAATAAAGACGCAGGCCACTTTTAATTATAATACTTCACGAGTCGATAAATGTTTGTAGTGTTATTAACAACCAGTTGATATAATTTAACCCCCTTTGCGTCGGAGGGTCCCAGATAATGACGCCATTGTGACGTCACCGTATTAATAAGAAAGTGGGCCCCTTTAACTAGTTATTTCTTCACGAGTTGATATTAATGTTAACTTTGAAGCCTGATGGCTAAGAGAACCAATTGGCATGTATCAGTTGTTTTTTGGGGGGTAATATATTGATTGAGTGGGCGGTGTTTCCTACAGGTCTCTGATAGAAACAAGAGTGATCTTTAAAGCTACATATTGGATTTTTGTTTATTTTCGAATATGGATTATAAATTTGCAATATGGCGTTTTCATAATAACACAACACAAATGACACAGCCATAACACAACCGTGGTGAGTGTGTTGACCGAGTGGCTAATGGAGTGATCTCGTGATCATGGGTCCGAGTCCTGGTTATGTCATTGGTTTGGGTCCTTGGGCATGGCCCTTCACCGCATTTGTATAAATTTATAAGAAATAAAGGGGGGGCGGTGACGGATTGAGGATCAAAAGGCTGGCAGCCCGGGGTGCTTAGGAAATCGTGTGAGGGAACGCTGCACATCTGTGTATGGGCAAGGTTCTAGCGGCTGACCAGGGAATACGCAGGGTCGTGTGAGAAGGCACTGGGATTTGATACAAGAGGTTATTCCCATACATCAAGCCAACACCACACCCAACAGCAGCAATACCACCAATACCAACAACATCCCCAATACCAGCAACAGGTTCAGCAACACACACACACATACACACACACACATGTGGGTGTTTGCATTCGGTCCGAGGACTCCATAGAAATATCCTTTATCCTAACCCTAACCTTGACAATACCCTCACCAGGCATTGTTTGAACGTCCGAGGACCTTTTGTTCCTATTGCATTCTTCCCTTCCGAGGACCTGAAATTCCTTTGTTAAAGTCCTAGGACCTGCTGCGAAACCCTGTCAAAAACAACACAACCACAAGTACCACCATAGGAACCCAGTAACACCGTACTTGATTGGATATAAATAAATTTATTGATCGAATCTTTCAAAATCTGGATACTGTGACGTCATACAAATGTCGGCGTACCGTACGATTAGCTAAATGTTCGCATAGTTATATTTACTTCTTTATATTTTGATGGAAACCTCGCGGGGTAATCTCTGTTAATATGAATTAATAAATAATATTATGCTACATCTTGGGGGAAACAAAAAAAATATTGCGGATATTTTCCTTATTATATATATAACAATTTTGTTTGCGCATCGCTGTCTCCAGGGACCTGGCTAATTTATATTAATAAATCATATATTACAGGCACCGTTGCCTATAACCTGGGGGGGGGGGGTTCAAATATGTATATTAATCAACGATTCTTTTACCAAATACTACAACTTTTTTTAGTAAATATATTATTCATATGTGATCTATCTGAAACTAACTCTTCAATACTGAATTGGCCATGTGTGAGGAAATAAAGAAAAGAACAAATATGGCAAGGTTTTTTTTTTGGGTTTGTCTATCGCGAAATAATGGTGTCGATAATGAGGATCAGCTTTTTTTTAATAAAATCTAATTAAAAAGGAATAATTGTTTACGTTCTGCAAACAAAAAGATTAAAATTATTACCGAATTGAATTGATTACGGATAGACATTCACATACTGACACTGTTCAGAGAATTTTCCGATTATATAAGGAACTTTGGCGCCATGCCATTTGAAATCGGTCATTGTAAAACAAATATGCAGATAATGCATGCACAGATAGGTGTACATATGACATCACAAATAACGCACGTGGAAAATCCTTTTCATTTCTGTAAAAGGATAAAAACGTACAAAATCAGTCTTTTCGGGCGGGTTCGCAGGAATGACAAAGTATTTCCAGACCCGTTACTGACCTGTTTTATGCAGTAGGTCCGCTTACTAGCACGCGCGGCTGGTCATTGTGCTACTAACCGGGTTTTCGCCAGCTAGCGGGCCCGGAAACCTCCTCCATGGGTTACGTCACATCGGGATGTGTTGAGAAAATATATCCAAATAACACTGCGGGCGTAACAACAGTGGGAAATACTTTGTCATTTCTGGAAACGGGCGAAAAACGTACATCATCAGTCTTTTCGGGCAGATTTCCAGAAATGACAAAGTATTTTCAGACCCGTTAAATGTAAATTGGTTAAAAAACAATACTATCATTGTGATATTGATCTTCGAAATTATCAGATCTTTTGAGTGAGCCCGGCATTCTTTTTGTTGGTATCCTTTTTGTTATGAGTATAGTAGAAATACGTGTATGGTGGGGGTGGGGCAAACCATTGTGGAACATATGCCCCAGCTCCCGTAACGTAACGCGAAAGCATTCTAAAACGCGCATGAAAAGCTATCCAAACGTGATTCATGCGTTGTACTTAAATGGGCTAATCCCACACTGATATATACTGAGTATCCGGATATAATTATTATGTGCTTTACGTTGTAAATATAAGCTATCGGGGCAGAGATAGCGTCGTAAATCTTTCGGTATCACTCTCACGAAGAGAGATAACACCTCGAGGGAATTATTATACAAACCAAAGAAACGCTCTCTCTCGTATTTTAGGTTGTGTAAACAATTCTACATCCCGTTTTAAAGCAGTCGTGTGTATTACGTGTAAATTGAGCTCATAGATCACGGGTTCGAGCCCTGCAGTCTATATATAGGGGTCAATTTGTTTGTCTTTTGGCAAGGCGCTTTACTTCAATTGCCTCTCTCTACTTGCGAGGTAACGTATATAAATAGGTGTGAGCCCCCTGCTAGAATATCCTCCGGGGTCCCAGATGTTACACGTCAACCTATAACAGCGCACCTGAGCACCTGGAAATTGCGCTGTATCAAATGGCAATGTTGAGGAACATGGTAGCCGATTGGCTAAGGCAGTGAGCTCATGTTTCATGGAATGATGGGTTCGAGTCCTGTCGAAGGCACTTGATCTGAGTTGCCTCTCTCCAGCCAGGTGTATAAATGGGGACCTATGAGGTGACGGATTGAGGCGCCACATCAGGCTGTCAACCGTGGGGTATTTTGAAGATTGGGAAACAGATTTGCATACATTTTTGGGGCAGCCCCGACTGTTTATGCTGATTTAATTAGCAATTCGTCGATGGTAAGATTATTTTACGGGAAATGTTTGCGGTTCTTTAAATTACCATCTTTAGTAACTTGGAGTGTGTTTGACTATTAGTGCGGTGAGCTCGTGATTCAAGGATCGCAGAGTTGATCCCTGGCTATATGTATTGCGTTTGTGGCGTTGGGCTTGCAAGGCACTTCACCTCAATTACCCCTCCACCCATGGGGACACGTGAGGGGCCAAGGATTTGCTGCCGCGCGGTGCTTAGAAGCTCGTGTGAGGGGAAAATGGCGCACATCTGTCTGTGTGCAAGGTGCTATCAGGTCTCATTCTGCAGAGGGCGCTGTCATATATGTCCTATCGTAGTTACGCGAAATATTCAAATATAACCACAACTGAGAAAACGCTTACTAACGTTAGCGTTTACGTTCCAAGTTAATTTAAGTTACGAAGTATTCATCCTGGACAGTGCCCAGATTGAAACATACAACCAGAAAATCCTAAATTCACGGAAGAAAAGAAAATCTCATAGAAAGGATATTTTGTCATTAATTGTAACAAAGTTTTATTAGCTAGCCACTCTCAGTAACACTAACAACACTATATCATTCTATAGCCTAGGCTAGCTACTACTACTAGTATAATGAATCAACTGAAGTTCGTTCGGTACACATTCTTTCGCAATAGTTATTCACTGATGACTCATCAGTGATGCATATAGTCACTTGATGCACAGCTCTATTTATGACCTATATCAGAGCGCCCTCTCCTGAATGACGGGGAGCCACAATATTGTGTTTCAAATGTGTAACATTGTCTTCCGGAAACAACTTAGATTAATCATCTACGTATAGTCACTTCCGAAATCATAATTTTTCATTAGATCGCTGTCTGTGAGATTTGTTTTGGAGTAAGGGAGAAATTGGGGAGAACGCGAGACACAATCTCATGATCACAATCTCATGATCAGCTGAATTAAAAGAAATAGTCCAATGAATAATGAATATCGATTTTTGAAATCATTTTAAAGATCGCTGTCTGTCAGATTTGTTTTGGAGTTAGGGAGAAATGGGGGAGAATGCGAGACACAATCTCATGATCAGCTTAATTGAAAGAAATAGTCCAATGAAAAATGAATATCTTTTTTAAATCATTTAAAATTTTAAAATTTGGCATCTGGCCACCTTTGTGATATAATCAGCTCAATTTATCTTACCAATTGAAATGGTACCGGTATGTCAAAGTTCTAATGTGACAATGTATTTTTGTTGGAAAATGTATTTGTATAGCAGTTGATTCTCGAAGATTCTATTTCAATCAATTTCAAGAAAATATTCAATTAATTCAATCAATTTCAAGAAAATATTCAATTAATTAAATCAATTTCGAAATATTAAAGAAAAACAGAAAAAGTTTCGTGATGCAATGTACATCTGCGACGTCACAAATGATGCGTTATATTCCTAATTAAATTGCAATTGTGAACGGTATATTCTTAATATTTTCTCAATTGTAATTCCACCAGGAGGTTAAAGGAGGGGAGGGGGTTAAAGGTCGATTAAGTTGCTGATAATGTGTGTGTATGTGTGTGTGTAGGGGGTGGGGGTGAAGGGAT
>JAODFY010174704.1:0-10848 GCA_027580055.1 Paracaudina chilensis | reverse complement strand
GGGGTCCAACTCCAGTATTCCATGTGTTGTTAACTTTCATGCATAATAAACATGATATATTGAAATGATTATTATCATTTCTTACAGGAGTCCAGAGATACTGTAAGCTAAACAGCATTAGTAGCTTTGAAATCAAGCAAATATTGTTGCATTTTGTGGTGATATATTCTTTGGGTCGTTAGTTGTTAATTTATTCTTCTTAATGATCAAAACAAAGTAAACTACTAGAACTAGTCTACCCTCTGTTTTATAATTTTTTTGTGTGTTATCTATGAATGACAACATAATACTATATATAATAAAGGCTGTTTTGGGCAATCTCATAAAACATCAGTGATTTTAAAATCATAATGATAGTTATTGAATTTGTGGAATTTTTTTGACACATGGTGAATAATATAGTTGTAAATTTGATGAAGCAACAAAGGAACTAATTTGCAACTACTGATTAGTTGGAGAATAATTGCTCCTTTTTTTCCACATTTTTTATATATGCACAAATTAACCTAAATTGTCACTACTAGAGAGGTTTGAACTCAGCAACCCTTGGGGTTACTGTCCAATACACTTCATCAATTTTAACTCTATCATGTTTTATTTCTTTGCATCACTGGGTTGTTTTATTAGAGCGCTGTCATGACGACAGTGAGATACATTGTTCATCAGGCTGTGCTTGGGAGCATTGAGAATTTCTAGTTTTACATCAAGATGCAGAGTTTTGTATATGCACTCATTTGCTTCAGGACAACCTATTTTATGATGAATCTATTTTATGATGAATTGATTACTTTTAACAAAATAACTCAAAATAAATATGGAGAGTTTTGTTTCTTGTGCATATTTTCTGTTTCCAAAAGATTTCACGTGATTTTCTGTTAGAATTGACCCACTGCAATGCCTATGTAGTTGTGTTTGGCTTGGGTAGGTCACCTTTTATACAATGGTCTCTGCTAGTCTCTGCTAGTCTCTGCAATAGGTGCAAATCTCTTTTCAAAAGTGGGGTTGGGGGGGGGGGGGGCAGCACTGTCTCAAAAATGGTTACTGTGGGAAAATAAAGAAAATTATTGGGAGAATTCTCAAACAGTACAGTAGGTGGAATTCCACCTGTACCACTTTTTCTGATGATTTCAGTCCAAAAATAATTAGAAACATTCTTACGTAGGTTTGCTGGCTTCGGCTTGGTCTGTCTGTAGTTTCTCACCACCCTCCACCTCCATGGTGCAGTACACGATCCTGTCTGGTGCCAGGAACTTAAGTCCCTGCACTTCCATCACCACCACCTACAAGAAAGAGGAGAAGGTCAATCAAACTCTTGTCAGATGGAAACTCTGTCAGTCAGAAATGAAAACTCTCTCAGTTAAAAATGAGAACTATTCAGTTCAAAATGAAAACCGTCAGTTCAAAATGAAAACCATCAGTCCAAAATGAAAATTTGCACTCAAAATAAAACTGCCAGTCTTAAATGAAAACTTTTTCAGTCCAACATGAACACTCTGTCAAATGAAAACTGTCAGTTGAGAATAGGATTAGCAAAGATTGGAAGGAACTCTCACAAAGATGGGATGTTGTGCTTCTTGGGTAATACTGGAAAGCAATTTGAGGGCATGTATGCCAAATCCAGCTGACAGCAGAATGCCAAAGATTATTCACATGATGCTCAAGAGTCATGATCTAGTAAAAAAAATGCTCCAAGATTTCTAAGTCATAGACATATTAATTGAATCATCACCCATAGTGAGTGGAGGAAAAGTATGCTTAACATCAGAAAAACGTGATTGTAAAACAATAAACTTAAGTTTTATCACAGTTAAATTTCAATTGATTAGTTGTAAGCCAGTTGTTGACAGCAGTAATGCAGTTTTCCATTGTTTGAAAAGCATTGTGCATGTCATCCTTATCGAAAGCTGGAAGTAATTGTGTATCATATGTATAATGATGGAAATGAACACCATGATGGCGAATAACATCACTTAACTCTGCAAGATATAGAGAAAAAAGAACTGGTCCAAGTACAGAGCCCTGTGGAACACCAGTGGCTAGTGGACAAGGAGATGAAAGCACATTATCAATTTTCACTTGCTGATAACGCTCTGTAATATAGGAGGTAAACCAGGAGAGAGCAGTCCCACGTAATCCATACTTGGACTGCAGTCTTCAATAAAATAGTATGATTAACTGTATCGAAGGCTGAAGGCTGAAGTCTAAAAGAACTAAGAGAACATAGCGGTCTTCGTCAAGCTGGGTAGTAATAAAATTATGAACTGCATTCAGGGCAGTTTCAGTACTGTGACCAGGTTTGTACCCAGATTGGTAGGGTTCAAGAAGATTCTCATGTAAAAGATGATTCATTAATCGAGATAAAACAGCCTTTTCCAAGACCTTTGAAACAAAACTTTTTTAAACAGTTCCTATCCAAAGTGTTCTCTTAAGTATGGCAGTCACATGAGCAACCTTGAAAGAATGTGGGACAGTTCCTGAAGACATAGACTTATTTATAATGTTTGTGATGAGAGGAATGAGTTCCACTGAACAACCTTCAGCTAACCATGTTGGCACAGGATCCAGCAAGCATGATTTAGATGGAGAGTTTGTAATAATTTTATGAATTTCTTCCACAGTCGCTTCAGGGAAACTTTCAAGTGAAGAACCAAAAAATATTAACAAATATTTATTCATTAACCTTCTATTGTTCACTGGAATGTTTGAAATTTCCATGCGTTTTTTTCACCGCACATAGATAGCAAATAGCAGCCAACCGAGGGGATTATGCAAGTTTATCTTAACCTGCATTTCACCTGGGATCACATTTTTTTTTTTAACAAAGAGAAAAGATAATAATAAATGATTACCAGCGAGAGCACTAAACCCAGAAATCATGCCCGGCCCACAAACCTTGAATTATGCAATCACGACAATAATGATGAAACCACCGTTTTATCCTTTTTTTATATATATATCATTGTTCCAGTTTATGGTTTACGGTGATTGAGCATTGCCTACAAACAGTCGTTCCCTCTCATCGAGAGTTCTCTCTCTTTTCTCTTCTTTCACATTTGGGAGTAACAAAGTGGATTATACAAGATATTCATTGAACCAGGGGGGAAAATGGTGAGTGACCTTCCCAAAAGTGCAGAGGTATTATGAAGTATTAAGTAGATGACTCACAGGTTGTAGGGGGAGGATGTAGGCTTTGATAAAAAGAAATGGACATTGGAACAGACAGTTTAACAAGGGTTATAGCTAGCAATAGCCTTAGAGTAAGTGGTTGATCGTGAGCACTTTGGTGTCGGCTCTTAATATGCTATGCACTTATTCTGTCGCCTGGGGTAAAGGGGTAAAGGGGCCATTGCTAGCTTCAGTGGACTAGATTGCCAGTCACACAGATCAGAGATAGTGGTGGTTTAGTTAACTGCAAATGTCTCTCTTGTGGTGTCCCCACAATGGGGATGTTATCCCAGACCAGGCCTGGCGTTGTAAGCCTGGCGATTGCCTGTGTTGGCCTCGATGCCTGTCTTGGGAGCAATACGTCTGTCTTAGGTGTTCTAATGGTCAACATTATGCCCGTCTTCATGACATGGTGTTGCCTAGGGCATAAATTGACACTTTTGTCTTTTTTTTTCATTGCAAATACATACTTAAAATTGGATGGTCTCTGCGACCGATGACAATTATAGTCTAGTCCTTGTACTCAGCTTAGCAGTTTTCTAACATATTAGAGAATGTTTCTAACATATTTGCCATTAAATGTTTTGAGTAAAATAAAATAACACAAATCTATTCCTCTGGTCTGGTCTGAGACTGACATTCTCACAGATTTAAATAATAAGTAACCCTCCTGGCTATCCATAATGTTGTATTTCCATAATATCACGGAAACTGCAAAAAACGACAGACCATTACATACCTCAGCAAATTTGAAAATGATATATAATGAAGACCCAGAATTAATAGAATTCTAATATCCTAACCAAGGAATTTATTAAAAAAATATACCACCAACAAACAAGCTGACCAGCCTAGCAGTTTTCATGACGTGATTTTTTTTCCCTGTTAAGATAATGTCACCCTCTTTCTAGATAGTAGAAAAAACATAGTTTCTGCTAATTCAATCAATCAACCCACTCATGAGTAATTTTTGTGCACCGTTTTATAAAAAAACAGGTTACCGACACCAGAAATCCTGTGGAACGGCAAACTATGGTTTTATTTCATGCATGAACGAACACATGTCATTAAACGAAATATCTCAGGAATGCAGAAATGTGATTTATTAGCAAAAATTTGTGGGAGTGTTCTAGTTTTTTAGTTGGGATTCTGAAGACAGACAAGATTGCCATTATCATCTGGCTCAGTGAATAGGTTACGGATCCAAGGGTGCTTGGTGGGTCAGGGGATATCTATCCCCAGGTACTCCTGGCAATAAATCATTTCTCTGAACCACTAATAAATGTAAACTTTGAGGAACAACTTGTAGTTCAGGTCTAAATCTCAAAACTACACAGAAACTGAATATGTGTGTAGTCCAGACCAGAGTACAGCAGCAGTAGTGTCATGGTCTAATGCAGAGCGCACTGATGGGGACACTATTACTGCATTGAGAGGGTTACAAGTACCATTTAACAAATATGAACACAGGACACATGTAGATTAAATGCCTATCAAAAGACTAATGTATGCAGCAGTACCACATATGGGATATAGTCAGATCAGGTGGTGTACAGTGTTGGGTGTAGCCAGATGAAGGTATGTGGTGTATCCATGTTATTGGGTATAGCCATATGTAATGTTACATAGCAAGATGTGCATACATAGCTATATGTAGGTGTGTAGCTATATGTATGTGTGTAACTATATGTAGGTGTGTAGCTATATGTAGGTGTGTAGGCAATATATGTGTGTGTAGCCAATATATGTGTGTAGACAATATATGTGTGTAGCCATATGTAGTGATATAGTCAGATGTAGGTGTGTAGTCAATGTACCTATATTGCAGCTACAGTACATGCAGTGATTTAGCCAATGTACCTCCCACCTCTTCCCAGCACACTTGAGCCGGTTCCTGCCTCCTCTTTGAAGATCCATCCCCTCCTTTTTGGGGATCAGTTCTCTACCCCTTGAGAGAGTCCACCTTCCCACCACACCTTGAGAGTCATCTTCCCTTGAGTTAGTCCCCTCCCCTTGAGAATCATCCCCCTCCCCTTGAGAATCATCTCCCTCACCTTGAGAATCACCCCCCTCTTCCCCTTGAGTCATCCTCCTCCTTTTGAGTTCCCCTCCCCTTGAGAGCCGCTGCGCTGGCCGAAGTTGAGTTTTTCAAGATGGATCAATCATATCAAAGTTCACGACATCTAGAGACACGCAGTAATGAATCAAAAACCATCAGGTGAAACAGATGAAGTTAACAGATGGTTGCCATGGCAACAACTTGTATCAAAATAGAATTTTTAATTTGTTATTCCAGTCGAGGGGCTCTATGGTAGCGTGTCTAATAACCTACAAGCAGCAAAAACTCATCAGACAGAGAATTCATTTTTTTTTTAAATATTATAAAGGCATTTCGTTGGGAGTTGGCATGGTTGTTTTGTTATGTATAATAGTATTTCTCAACCATACTGAATTTTGGTTGAGAAATACTCATACAATGTCACGTTACCATGGAAAATTGTTAACTTTACTGTATCTACATACAATATGCATGGTCAACAACTTCATAGTCTTATGGTTTAGAACAAGGTTCTTACTTTATTTGTCAAGTTACCTCATATTATCTGTAGAATCTAGCATGCCACAGCCCCACCTGAGCCCCACCATGGTTGGGGGAAAAATCGAAAAATGAATTTAATCTAAAGTTCCATGGTATGCTTTTGAGACACCATGTCAAAAATGTTTGGCTACACTGGTCTATGTGTTATACATGTATTTCTGTGTTTTACACATGTATATATCTTATATATAATCATACACAACAATATATGAATATAGTACAAAGCAGCATTTATTACTAAAGTGAGTCATATGCATTGATCAATGCTGGTTGATGAAGAAAAGTCCCATTTTGTGACCTATTTGGAATTTTTTCATCGTAACAATGTATCAAAGTAAGGGCTAATGATTAAATGTGTATGAGTCAGTGTAGGGACATTTACCCTTTGAGGATAAAGTGCAGCGACATTCACAAAGGAAGATACAAAACTGAAACCGTAGCCAGGTCTTCCAACCAGAACGAATCTATAATAGTGGTTTCGATGCTGGGAATATCTGGGAAACGTAATACAGGACGTGAGGGGGTGGATTATGTAGTGCTTATATAGAGCTGCTACCTCCATACCTCAAGATCGTAGCGCTTACAAACAACCAATATATTTATATATATATATATATATATTATATATACACACACACATCTGTGTTATACATTCATGTCTATGTGTTAATTATTATTAGGTGCTTATATAATTTATATCTAGGTCATACTATTTATTATACATACTAGGTGCTATACATACATTTTGGTGTTATACATGTACTGTACCTACATGTAAACTACATACATACATACATACAAGTACATACATACATACATACATACATACGCACACTGTACATACATGTCTATGTGTACATACATCAACATACATGTCTCCAAAAAAACAAAGCCAAACGCCACCATGCTGCTACTGCTGTAACAAAGCCAGCCAGTCTAGTTCATCAATAAATTACCCGCACGTCACTGAATGTCATATCATCCCAGTTATTATCACCTAAATGTTTGAAGCAGTAATGATGTTGTGCAGAACACCATGAGTAAGATACACATAGCAAGGACTAATCTAAGGGCTCTTACTAACTGCAGTGAAGGATTTTGACAGGCCACCAAAACATTTTTGCTGGCTGTCCTTTGGGACTACCAAATTATCCTATTATGTTAGGACTGGAGAATACAAGGGGGATCAGACAACCGCAAGGGGGATCAGACCACCACAAGGGGGGAACCCCTCCCTGATTTTTTACAATACAATCATTTTGGTCCACCAAAAAAATTTCAAGTTCCCCCAAAATCCTGACATATTTCTTGTGGGTTAAGTATTTTTCCATTCTTTCCCCTTGTTAGTTATGATTAGAAGACTCCCTGAACCTTGCACACCATAAATTGTCTTATTTGTGAAGAAATCAGGCCATTACTGTAAGAGTGCTGCATATTGTCGCCAAACTTAAATAGATATCATCGGGCATGTACAGCATTACTGCAGTGAAATGCTCATGTAGCTGGAGTGAGGCGCACATGTCATTTCGTGCACATAATTGAGACAGTACAAATTCACATTTTTGAAGAATATCAATTAAGTTTTGTTACAAATTAGGAATCTTTCATACATTGTCACATTATGTATTTATCATGATGTGGTATAATGACGACAAAACAATTAAAAGTAAACCCTGATTATTGCTTTAAGGAAAGAATTATCACCGATAATTTGCTGCATAATCATACCAAAATAGAAAGGTTGCTATTAATAATGTAACATTCATCGCATCTTTCAGGTTTTCAACTTGCTGGACACTTAAAACAATAATAGAGGGTGCTCTTTTGATATTGAGAATACTGTTACAGTGAAAGTAGAGGGTGCTCTTTTGATATTGAAAAGGAGTTTGGTAGAAGTTAACATTCAACACCAAAGTTTCTGCAATATAAAAGAATTGCCCCACCGATAAGCCTCTTTCAGGGTTTTTGTGTTCACGCGATAATACTCATGACTGTTATCAAATGGGAGGGGCTGGGGAAGGGGTGAGCCTTACATGAGAAACAACTGTATTGCAATCCTAAGTACACGTCCTAAGTACAGGTGGTTCAGCACGGCTGTTGCACAGTGATGATGGACAAGTTGCTTCCACCTCCCCAGACTTTTAGAAAGTGGTCAAAGAATGGGGTACACTCATGTCCATCAGATGGGGAAATTAAATGGCGGTTCCGGGAGCAGGATGGGGTCACATGCCAGTCTCGTTATCATCTGAGCACTAGGTCGTGAAGAGGAAGCTGTAAAGCAGGTGTTCATCCACGATCTTATCTGGCAGTCTGGGTTATCTGTGGTACAGGCAGGCGCGTAGCGAGAGATTTGTCTTGGGGCAGGGGTTTTGGGGGAGGGGTCTGAGGGGAGGTGGTTTCCCCCCTCACCGTCAGCGAAAAATTGCAATTCACAGGCCCATAGATGCAAAATGGTGCAATGTTTGTGAAAAAACAGCAGTCAAATTTTTTTTTGGTCACTTGGGTCATGGGGGGGGGGGTTGAACCCCACAAACCACCCCCTTGGCTACGCCACTGGGTACAGGGTCTTTCATGAGGACAAAATGTCCTTCCTGATCCTTAATCAACATATCTAAACTGCTAAACTAAGTTCAGGAGCATACACCAGTAAAGGTAACTGCTACTGGGCCATACAGACACAGCAATAATAAAACTTGTGTGTACATGCTATATTTTAAAATATTAGCTTGAGATAACCCAAAAGATTCCTATGATGTTCAGAACAGCCATATTTATGTGAATGTTTCACCCGGCATAATGCCTCAAGCCCACCTAAACTGTCAAAAATGGCATCTAACATTTCTTATTTCCTTTGTGCAACTACAGAATACAGAGAGAGAGAGAGGTATTCTTATTTGGTATATACTCATTTGGTTATTATCTATATTGATTATAATAGACAGACAAACAATGGTTAAATCTATTTAAACTGCACACAGGGACATTTTTAAAGGCTTATAACACTGATAATTACAAAGCTGGAACTGACAAAGATCAACTAGACTGTCACTATTTCATTTCACCATGGCATTACTCCCCCACTCCAAAAGAAATGGTCCTCATTAAACTATTAACCCAGTGCCCTAGCAGTGTTTTTATAGTATTGTAGGTGATGGGGTGCAGGGACTTATCATGAACACATTGGGCATATGCGTGAGGTCCCCTATGCATGAGGTGTGGGGGCCAAGGTGGTTATGAGGTTTGGTTTCAAGCCTTTTTAAATTTGTTTTTGATTGGTCAAACTTTTCAGTAATCATGTAAAATCATATTAAATGTTCATTTGGGAAAAGAAAACCCATTAGTGGTAATATTCATAAGTAACTTGGCTTCTCAACACATGCGTGGTGTATTAATGTCCTTGGTGGATGTATCACCATATTCAAAAGAAGAAGCCTTCAGCCAGGAATTTAACCAAAGCCTGGCTACTGTAACACTAACATAACAATTAATAATAATATGCCTTGCGTAAGGGTGGTAGACAGTACTACTGCCCTACCTCCATGTAGCTTGGACCTAGTCTAGGCTATACTACCTCAGTCTGGGCTAGCCTAGGCTCCGAGTCCTAGGCTAGCCCTAGCCTAGGTCTAACGTTAGGCCTAGGCCTAGACTAGGTATGGTTATATATTTTTAATTTTGTACCTCGTGGAACATCGGCCCGGCCGCCAGTGACCGTGGGCCCGACCTTTTAAAACCGAAATACAAAGGGTTTCAGCTCAGTTACAATAGCTTAACTTGATCAAAATACTTACAGGCATTAAGTTACACCACTACAGCTAATCCATTATCGTGGCCCACCATTCAGGGCCGTAAAGCAGCGGTAAATTCAGAGAATGAATACAGAGAGTGATGCTCCTAAAACTAAATTAGATAGGCTAGGCCTAGCCCTCTCTCTCAGTACAGTGCATCCAGTCTCAGTGCTAGTTGCCATGCAGTGCATAATGCATTTCACTTTTCGTTCATAAAATTCACCATGGGATGCCAAATTGTTGGATCTATATTTGGCCAAAACAATGTGTGAAGGTTATGCCAAATTCAAAATGGTAAAGAGAGTCGGGGGGAATCCAGCCTACTGATCTCTATAACATAATAAAGATCATAATAGAGATTACATAATAGAGATCTATTACATAATAGGGATCAGTGATCCAGCCTACTGCCAAAGACAATGATGGGTAATGAAAATTCTCTGGCAGACAAATTCTTCTAAATTATCTTGCAGATAATCTGTATTATTATACATTCATTTGCCAATATTGCAAGTGATTTTTTATCCCAGAGGACTAACAGCAGTAGGCCTACCTTGTCCCACAAGTAAGTAAACTTGACAATGACAAAAACCAAGACTTTTGTCAGTTGGGACCCCCTCCCCCACGAAATTGCTACTATATGCAGCCATAGGTGAATTGGGCTTTCTGAAGTGTACATGAACAGAGTCACTCAACAAAACTTACATTATGAAAGCATGTTGTACAGGGTTTTAATGAGTGTTGTTTGGTCATTGCAGTCTTACCCAAACAATAACCTTGTGTGCCCCCAAACTTGACAAACTTGCTTCCAATCAATGCTTCCTTACAGGGGCAAATTAACCCCATTTGTAGAAACCCCTCCCATCAACACCAAAACTTTTGCAATTAACAATTTGTAACCTGCCTTAAAAATTCATAAATTCTTTTTTATTTGTGTCCAATTTGTAAATTGAAAATCAAGTAAAAATATTTGTGAAGACCACATACTAGGTGCCATGTACTGCATATATATTGCAAGTCTTTGTAAGGTCCCATTTTTTTTTCTTCTGTCGACACCAACATTTTTCATAGGCCACCAAATTTCTTGTAGGCTCTTAGGCAGTCCAAGTGGCATTGATTGTATAAAATCACCCTGCTCCCTCACAGAACAAGTCTTGTACTGCACCCTCAAGCTCAACCTATGTTCAGTAGCATAGGAATTTGTTAGACTGGGGTGGGGTGGTTGGGTACATATCTTAATTGCACCTGGGGGCTTTGAGTGGGTGAGGGAAGAATCACCAATTGTTGATTTTAGTGTTA